>OMLP01020190.1:49581-74457 GCA_900302685.1 Spondyliosoma cantharus
TTTTTTTTTTTTTTTTTTTTTGTTAATGGGATCGAGCATTCTGCCCTGCACAGATAAATCTGCCCCCATCGAAAATCATCAGATGAATTTACAAGATTTCAGGCTCCATGGTTGCTTGTCCGATGTGACGTTAACGTTACACGTTGAGAAGTCATCAACTTGTCTAAGACTAACACAACAGCACTGCAACAGTTTCCTCTCTCATTATAAAGGTGTTAACCTCACTTTATTTTCATGCAGGTCTAAAACATCAAGCCAGGAGCCAGTAGCCAGAAAAGACGACTACAGGCCCTCTCACAGCCAACAATACGATCTCTAAAACATCATTTTGCACGTGGAGAAGGGAACTTTGGCTCATTCCTTGGGAAAGTCCTTTGTTTCCACATTTCTGATGTCCATGTGCAGAGAAAACGACTGCGACCGCACCAGGGCAGGATCCTACCGTCAAACAGTCCTGGACATTCACCAGGGAGGAAGCAGCATGAAACTCGTCACATGTAGCGCAAACTGTCCGCGGTGTCCTCTCATTGTTTGAAGTACCAGGACCACACTGACCCCCCCCCACCTTGCAATCACTCCTCACTCTCCTCCTCATCCCCCTTGGTGCCTTTGCTCCAGCGCTGGAAGCAATGAACAGTTGAAGCCAGGAAGAAGCTCGTCATGATGGCCACCACAGACACAGAGATGCCAGAGAAAATGATGATGAGCAGGTCTGTTAGGGTCAGGGTGGCCTGGCACTCACGGAAGCTGTCTTTTGAGAGCTGGGTGAGGGATACGCGTCTGCCATCCATGGGGAGGGAGCACTCCATGCCTTCCACTCCTGCATTGAAACAGGAAATTATGTTAGACTGATTTACTAGAGTAGTGAGCCAGAGTTGAAGAGAGTGATGTCATATTTATGGACTGTTGGACCAATATATTCACATGACAGCCACTCAGGAATCAAATCATATAGAAAAACAAGCAGACGACACAGGAATATACTTACCATACAAATGTAAGAAGTGTTTTTTACTTATTTTTTTACTAATTCCCTAAAAGATTTCACATTTAAGGGGATGCGTGTTTGCCTATGATATCTATAGCTCACACAGACGACACCCTGCTGGAAGGTTTGAAGTGCATTACACCTTGAGCTGTCCTGTTTTTGTAGGCAAGTATTTCATTCAGTGCTGTGTTGTAAAGGATCTAAATTCAGCAGCGCAATGCAGTTTTCTTCTGCTGACTTAATAACTGTACGGTCAACCAGAAGTCTTATGAGTTGAAGTTGCACTGTTTATACAGTACACCCACCCACAGCATGACTGCAGGTTCACTTTGGAAACCGAGTCGAAATACTAAGAAACAGCGAAGCACAGAGAAACTGTAGTCTGCTGTGAACTACATACCTACTGTACGGCACATTTAGAATCATGTATTCGTACTGCGAGAGGCTCTATTTGTCCTGTTTGTGTCTGCAGCCTCTGACAAGACGACACATAGGTTTGCATCTTGTGTTTGAAGATGGAAATAAAGATCCATTTCAATCACTGTAATTTCCAGCTGCCAGCTGCACACGGTAAAAGTCTGAGGATATGATTCCTCATTACATACGACTGCCGGTTACATCTCAACAATTTACTGATGTATCCGTAAAGGGCATCGTCTGAGACAGGGGCACCTTGACCAAACTCATTTCAAGATGAAAGCAAGATAAATCAGGGAGTGCTGCCCTGCGTGTCTCTGTCACTTTCACGTAGTTTATTGTTCAGGCATCATTTAAATGGAACAGGACAGCGACCGCGGCTCTCAAGGGTACAAGTCTTCCAGTGAGTCTTCTTTTCCAAGCCCGGATTACGACACTGGATCATCAGGGTCAGCTTTAGCGTGTATATGTCGAAGACTGGCCACTGAAACTACAGCAGAGGGTTCTGTCTTTCACATAGTTTGCTGTTCAGACATAATTCAAATTGGCAACGGTCAACAGGGTCAGTATTTGCAATTATTTTATAGACTGGCCATTGAAACTAGAGGCTCACTCTCACACATGACTCATTCATTCAACTTGTTTTGCAGACAACTTTGTTCACCCTGGAGATGGAGTTCATACAAGTGCTAATTAGACACTTCTCTTCCTGGCTAATGGACGATACATATCTCATAATTGACATAACACTGCAAACACTTCACAATCTATACAGCCAGTATCATATTGACAATGTACTGTAGGACACACAGACACATTGATGTGAAAGCTAGCTTATAGGTGGGTAGAGATGGAGCCTTGCAATGTGGGTGGCTACTTTCTACTGATACTGCACATGCTAATGCACACACTTGGCAGTACATCAGTTCTGGGTCTTTGCTCAGCAGTCGGCACAATTTGCAGCATGCTTTGCGTCTCTTGTGATGTTCATTCATCAAACTTTAATTCGGAATTAATTCAGGGTTTAATGCCTGACTTTTAAATCTGTCATTGGATTATAGCAAAGTGAAAAATACAACACTCAATTTGGAATGAAATAACAATGAAACAATCTGCTTGTATTAGTGTGTTGATCTTTAAACCTTGTGCATGTACACAAATCTCTAAAGGAAATAGCTTGAAACAGCTTTGAAAGTGTTAAGTGACGACTGAAAAAGGAATAATGGAAATCAGTGGTGGATGGGGTTGGTTTCCATGCTCCTCCGATTGACTCTCTACAGTATTAATTAGGCTGGTAACTGAACTCTTAAAACAGCTTGATAAAACATCTAATCCCTTAATACAAGATACAGATTCTCACATGTCCTCTAACACTGAGTTAGTAGAGGACACAAGATAAACTAACAGGCGTATAAACATGAAGTGGTCGTGCTTTAAGTGTACATGAAGTGCATGTTTCTGTTATTGTTAAACATATGAATTCCTATTTTGCAGATTTATATGTCTGATAAAGGTCTTTGTGGCCAAAACCTTGACAATCTTAGTATTTGCTGTGGAGGGATAGATGGTGGGGGCCATTTTACACGTTTCCCTTAAACTCAAACAATCTGTATTCAACTCTAATGGCAACTAATACTAATGGCTTTTTTCAGACATAAACACAGTAAAAGGCAAAGTAATTTGTTAAAAATATCAGGGCATTGTAATTTTGTGCAGACATGAAAACTGAGTAAATTGTGTATTTGATGGGGGTGTGGTCGGGCTGTAAATTAATAGATACAGGATAGTGCACGTATGAAAATAAACTACCGTACTTATATTCATTGTAACGGAAGGGACATGGTGCCCCGTATAACAGCGTACCTCATTTTTGTCTTTTCAATCTCCCTCTGGACAAGAATGACCATTGAAGGTGTCTGTAACATTACTATCAGATGCAATGTCAGATGAGCTGACTGGCTAACGGGAGCTACGGTTAGCAGCCACTGTTGCAACACGTGAAGTTATCTGTGGAAACCAAACGACATTTCCTCCATAATATATGATCCCGTTTCATCTACATAGTTGGTATTATGTGACATAGTGCTGTAAAGCATTGTGCACTTCTGGGAAATCCTACCGGCCCACCCGAGTTACATAGTGGGAATACAAGTGTGGGAGAAGGACTGAGAGAGACACCGTTCTCCCTAAAACAAGTCTCTGTACCATCAAAATGACTTTGCTGTTAGTTTAAGGTAAAATAGACACATAATGCTGCTTTTAGTTATAGTTACAACATGAAAACATCACCACATCTTGCTTTTTTCATTTTATTTTGAAATATGATTCCAACCTCATTGATAAACATGACTTGTTTTATGCTAATTTGTGTTTTTTATTCTATAAAAGTTGCTGGCCTTGCTCCTATCACCGCATACACACTGGCCATAACAAGCCTTGCGAGAACCGAAGCACAATTGCACGCTGGACAAGTTCCACACAAAACTCAAGTCGCTTTGGATCGGGATCAGATGAAGTGAGTCAGAAGCAAACCCGGCATCGAGAATGAGGCTCCAAACTGATTAGGAGCCAATACCAACAATCCTGGTGGAGCCAGAGAAGAGCACTCTGAGGCATGTCTGCCATATGTTGCAGGAATGACAGATGAAAAACAAATTCAGAGCCGACTGCATGTGAGAAAACTGCTCAGTCTTAGTTATATGGAACTGAAGTGGCTATAATATTAACCTACTGGCCTTAAAAACTAATGCACAATATATTTAATCTCATCTGTGGGAGTTAAAAGCTAAAAACAGTTTGTTTTGTTTTGAATCTAATATTTTAAGAATTGGGTTACATAATAGCGAGCCACGTGGCGTACACAGTTCAGTTTCCAAATTAGACTCGCTCAGCTGGGATTTTGTGGAAGAGGTTTCTGTCCTGTTTGTTTTGCTTTTTTACTGTAACATTTCCAACTTCTCTCGCATTCTTGTGAATGGCAGTGGCTGGGCTTTAGGCATAATAAGCAGTGTCGTTTTCATTGTTCACAATAATGCAGCGTTGTGAATTATCCTAATTGCTGCCACATTAGCTAACCCCCAGCGAGGTTAGTTCAGCGGTCCACAAAATAAATCCCTTACAATATAGGAGTGACTGTTAATGATGGATCATTAGCAGTACAGACTTAAATCTGCAGCCAGAAGGACAAATAATGTACTCATGGCGATGTAATTAACTGTTCAACACCACTTAAAGTGAAAAACACAAAATTCACCTGTGTCATTGCCAAAGAAACCTTGAATGCACATCAAAAATCGTTCTATTGGGGGGCCTGCCGTGTCTGTTTGTGCTGGAGATAAATGGAACATATTTATATTCATGGAGCATTTATGGCATGACAAAGTAACCCGTCACCTCAGAAAGTCGGCCTTTGCCTTTGAAACAGTTTTGGCTGGTCTCGCCTTGATTAATAACAACCCAGACTGAAATTATCCCGGTGAACACATGGCCCCAGTTACAGGATTATTACGTTTATTGTAATAAAAGCAGAGTTGATGAACAGGAAACGGAGGACAGAGAGACAAGGTTTGATTCTATTGGTTATCCTAAAACAATTTAATTTTCCTATTAGTCTGGGTGATTAGTCTGGATCACACAAGACAAAACCTTAACTTATCCTGACTGAAGTATATATGCATATATATCTTATATATTTCTTATTAATGCTTATACAAGTGCACATCGTATAGGTCCTCCAGCAAAATGCAGAGGATCTGCAAGTAGATAAAGTAGCTTTCCACCAGAGCTACACTGTTGCAATTAAGAACTAAAATTACACAATAGGGCATACAGACGTATTACACTGTCTGACAAAGGGGATAATTACTGAACAGCTGTGGTATTTGGCCAAAAGTGGAATCTTCTGGAGCAAACACCATAATTATAGTTTCGCAGCTTTACAAGCTTGCCTGTGACACAAATGTGCACATCTTTCACCGAGAGCCTCTCTCTCAGTGACAGATGTGCACATCTTTGTCCAAACTAAGCCAACATGACGTCAGGTTAGAGATGTAGCTGAAAACCTCTGTTGTGGAGTCACTTCTCTAATTTGTTGAGCTGCTTTGTGTCAAACAAAAATATAACCTACCACAGCTTAAAAACTCCCGACAGCTTTGCAAGTTCACATGATATTCTTGACATTTGTCCACTTAGCAAAGAAAAATACTAAAATGTCAACAAACCAGAGGCAAAATGACTGCAGCGAAACCTAGTGGGCTAGATTGCAAAATCTTATCAGCTGATTAAAAAAGGAGCTTATCTCTGTTTGCTGGCATTTCATGTGATGCCTCACACAATAAAACAAGTAAATGCAGAAAAAATATTAATCAGAAACGAATGCTCCAAATAGGAATATGTTTTGTGAGGTTGTTTTGTGTAAGTGGTTTTGTCATTCTTAATATCCTACCAATCCTGTGTGGATGCAATATCATCATACTGAATATTAAAACATGCCACAATTAGAAATGAAAGTTGGCCCACTAAACGTTTGACCACATGCATGATGATGCTAAGTTAGCTTCGTTTGCTGCTCCTCCTTCCCCGAAACTTGTATCTACAACACACACTTAACATCTAAACCGAACTCTGTACGAGCTTGCCGTCAAGTGGGATTCAGTAATGCAATGCATGTGAGCTGACTGAAAAACAGTTGCTAATGCTAGCTTGCTAAAATGTACCTGCACTCAGACAAACTCTAGTTTTTGGTGCCGACAGGTTTAGAAATCTCTCAAGGCGACCACCTCTTTTATTCAGCAGGCTTATCTGTCTGCCTATTATGTGTTAATGGATGCTATATTTGGAGCCTCACACTGTCGGGCTTTCACATGCACGAGAGTTTAATCTTACTTTAAACATGAGCGTGCTATAGAAGGTGGACCCAACACAACAAAAACTGAACTGAAAACTGGGCTTAAATCCAAGAAATAAGATGATGAGGTGCCAGTGGAGGAAGAGACAGAGAATATCAGGAGAGGGGAATGAGGTGAAGGAACTGAAGAACAGGAGAGGAGTTGAGGCGAAAATCCGAAAACCCAGAAAATAATAGACTGAACGCCAGGACCATGAGAAAACTGAACTACTTGAAGGGGACACAGCACAGTCGTGAGGATATTTTGTTGGTAGTTAATGTTTCTGTAAACCACAGTAAAGTCTAAGGTTGATGTGTACCAAACGTGGCATATAGCGACATTTTACGGGGTCGCAGAGACATTTCCATCTGTTTTCGTGGTAACAAAGGCGGACGTCTTGTTGAGGACAGCAGCCTACATTTCTAGCGGCGTTTGTGACGACAAAATGGGTGCTTTATTTATTTGTTTAACGAGCCGTGGAGACATTTCCTTATGTTTCTGAACATCTCCATCAGTGAGCACGCCGACCAAAACAGGTATTTTAAGCCAAACCACAATCCTTGCCTAACCTAAGTGTTTTTTGGGGGCAAAAGCACAGCGTTGTGACGAGAGAGAAAAAGAAAATTAAACTTAAACAAACGTCATGTTGTAACATACATTTCTGGTTTTGCAGAAATGTACTTGTCTAACATCGATTCTGGCTTTTGTTGTACATAAACACAAAAAAACAATAACAGAACAATTCTGTATAGCTTAAAGAAAAAAAAAAAATATATATATTGGATTTTATAATGTTTCACTAATCCACTACCCGTGAATGACATTACTAATCGATAAACTGTTTGTAATAAAAGCACCACACAATACCCTTTCTGGAGCTCATAAATGATCCCAAACACCGCTATATCCCCCAGAACTGTGGCTGGGGCAGCAACCGAACACAATAATGTAACACAAATCATGCCATTACACTATCAGGTATGTCGGGGCCACACTGCTGTTACATTCCTAGCGCGGACAGTTGATGGATTACATTTAGGATTACAGCCAGCCGAGGAGATAGGCTATCTGCTGTCTCAGCAGTGATTGATCTACCTGGCTGTGACAGACTGATATTGGAGGCTGGTTTCTCCTCCCTCCCTCAACACCACACTGTCTATCCAGATTGATCTCTGCACCACCAGCAAAGGCGAGATCACCACCATCTCACGTTGACGGGCTCCTGCAGGAGTTGGCATTCACGCCAAAGTCTTGCTCTAAAACCACCAGTGTCTAGACAGTCTGCCTAAATAATCCAGTTGTGATAATGAGACAGAAAACCGTCCCCCTCCCTATTAAATGAGATGGATGTGCCACTCAAGTCCAATACTCAGTAGATGTAAAAAAGCAGCAGGCAGACATAATTATAGGAAGACTGAAGAATTATTCAGTTGCAATCACAGGAACAGTCTAAAGGGAAACCTGGAGGAAAAAAACGACGAGAGATTTGTACAAGAGTGGGAGTTGGGGGAGGAACAGGCTGGAGGATGTGTGTTATGAATGCACAAAATGACAAGCATTCATGTGACAGTGGGGTGAGGGTGAATCATTCAGGAGGGGATTTCCTTCAGCGTGGAGCCTCGCTGACATCACTGTGCCGTTTCGAAAGAGCAAAAGCAGAAATCCACACATAAATTCATGAAGGATTCATCAGGAATACAAGAGACAACTGTTAAAATAGTGAAAATACATCTATGAATACTAGGAGATGTCTTCACTTCTAGATGAAAAACAGTTAATCCACTGTTGGTGTTGGTAATGTTGGTGAGTTATTAGTACAAAATAAATGTCTGTAATCTGTTGCACTCAGTGAGAAACAACCGCGTTACATCCGAATATTGTTTTGCGTTTTCTTTGTTCAGTAAAAAGCTTTTCATGCAGAATATAACATTCATCTTGCTGCGTCACATCTTTTTACCGTGCAGGACTGTCATCTCTTTCATATTTCCTGGCGGCCGGGGTCGGCAAAGGTGTTGGGACGAATTTACGTGCAGCACCATCAAGGGTGTGATGGCTTACATAAGCTGTCTCCTTGGGTGAGACGGACTCCATTCACTGGGCAGTTTGTCCTCGAATTGTCAGGATTGTTTTGATCCCTTCTCTCATTTTAATTTATACTGCCTCTTGCCTGCTAATTAAATCAATTTGTATTTCATGCATTGATTTGATTAATATTTATGTGTTATAGATGCTCTATCTAGCTTACACAACACATTAATATTTTATTAAAGGGGCTCTATGTAACGATTACATGACAATTAGAATAACATACGAATGTCGCAAGACATGAAAAAGGACTCCTTCCCTGTCTCTTCTGTTTTCAATACAAGCCTGTGGACTATTTAAAGTTGTTTAATGCTGCTGGACTGTGGATTTCTTTGTGAAGGACTCGGGTTGGATTCTCTGCAATCGTCCAAAGGTTGAGACTTCATGCATGTCGTAGACTGCCTCGTCTCAGTGCCTCCTCCGGCAACAGTAGCCAGCGTAAATATGGAAATGGAGTATGCTAACATAAACCAACGACCAGCTTCCAGCACATCACAAAAGTTCTGGTAATTAAAATAGCAACATAACATGTTACGATATGCACTTACTTACTATACTTCAAGTACCAATCTGATGCCATTGTGTTTAATCTATACAGTTTAAAGGATTATTATTTCTCAGCAGCTTTACACTCCCAACTCTGCATAATTGTTATATTATGGATGTGCTTGAAGTTACTCATGTTACATGCAGCTATTGGATATTGGCTACTTGTGCAGTAACAAATCTGTTAGTACAGAACTGGGAAGCAGCCAGGTCCCATTTCAAATAAATAAATTACGTGATATTGGATCAGTACATAGAGTCATATATTCCCCGATACGGATTCCAGTATTTTAGGCAGTATCAGAGGCATTTCCGATGCTGGTATCAGCACCGAAACATTCCCACTTATTACATTTTTAACAGGGTAACTATCGGTAACCTATTACATTTCAATAATAACCTTCCTCACACCGATTCTTAACAGCTAAATGTACAGGGCTTAGCAATTCATGCCTCACACTCCACCACACACAGGCAGAAAGGAAAGTACCCATCATGCACAATGCTGCACGCTGCCAGTGAAATAAAGCTTTTGGCTTTTCACCTTTTATTTCAGACACTGGCAGATTATCCCTTTCTGCTCCTGCTCATGCAGCAGCTGATGCCATCACGCTGTGTAATTCTGTCCACCTTTTCAGACTCTGCTCTCTCTTGCCAGCGCTCTCTCTCTCTCTATCACATATCCCAACTTTAAATAAACGTTAATTTAGGCCAAGATAAAAGAAGCTTTCAGCCTGTGTTAATGGAAGAGATATCTCCTCTTCACATACCCATTGGTAGTAAACACAGCAGGTGATGTCGTGTCGGAGCAGTATGGCATCATGTGCGTGCTTTGTAGCGCTGGTCAGCAGCATCATATTTTCAGAGTTGCTTGCGTGGCGTTGGTAACGGGTCTCTGGGGAGCAACTCGATAGGCCGCAAAGGAAAATTCAGACTGTGACCCTGTCACATGAACTGCTACCTTGTAGTGAAACTGTTCAGGTCATGAGTAGTGTTGATAGCAATGCCACGAAGGGCTTCAGCCTCAATCTCTCATGGGAGTTGGCCTGCTTTGCCCTGTAGGCAGCTCTGGCTCCAATTACCCTGGCCAATGTGCCGTAGAACTGTGTCAGTCTGAATTATATATGGCCTTTGTTCATCCTTAACCCAAGAGCACTGGAGACAGCAGTGGATCATGTTTACACTCATCCCTCCAATTAATCATTTATAAACCTGATTGGTGGCTAAAATACAGACAAATGGCACAAAAAAGCCCCAGAGAGCTGACAGCATGTCCGTCTGATCGACTCTAAATGAAGGAAACGAAACGCAGCCATGTGGAAAGAGATCCGTTTAGTCCATCCTAAAAAACCCACTCAGAATCTTAAGCATCTTCCACTCTCTCATCGTGCTGACCTGCAGTAATCAAAGTTATCCAAACAAAGAAGTGTGCTGCGTTGTAAACTTGAAATCACAGGGGAAATCAAGACGTGAAAAATGGAATGGGAATTGGGTTTACAGCATGGGCGCCGCAGCTGCTACATTATGCAGGCCATCACAGGGAACCGAAGACATCTCAGGATGACTTTTAAAATAGCAGGACAGATTTGTCATGATTTATTGACGATTTTTAATTACCTTCTGCTGGTGCCATAATTTACAGGTTTTTTTTCCAGAAACTCGTGACTGCTAAATGCTGATTTGTGTTGGCGTTCAATCAATGGGCCACCACTTTAGGCTTGTGATGTCATCAGCCTTATTAATGCTACTGAGGAATCTACAGACACGCCTTGTTTTAGCTGATTAGCAACACTTCCAGGTTTTGAAGGTATAACCAAAAGTAATAAACCTCTTTGTACTCACAGGAAATGATGAAGGATGTGAGCTGACTGACATCAATTCCAGCTTTAACCTTTATGTGTTAATATCAGTGGAGCTCTTTGTTAAGAGAGTCAACACTCACACGTACATTTTAACAATTTTTGTTGTATGATGAAACAGACATGAGGATGCAACACCCACACGGCCTCTAAAAGCACATGGATGTTGAATTTTGAAAAAGCAATTTCTGTCTCTAATTGATTTTTTCAGTGATAAAAGAGATATTAAGTTGAGCCAACCACACTCATGATGATGGCTGATACATATTGAAAAAGCTTATCAAGTCAATCTCATTCACTAATGAGCGTCCATCTGCTATTGTGCAGCCACTTCCAACATAGCGTTGCAGGGAATAGGTCATCACACTTTTGCACCATCGAGAGCTCAGTCATTATGTTAATTAGGTCTGGCAGTACGATGACTGCATGTGTGAACCGGCGGTGTAAATCCAACTCACTATAATGCTCCCTGCTACGCTGTGTTTGTTCAACAATAGTCTGCACAACACTGCGCATTGTCCTGCAGTGTGAGCTCATACGGGAAATATTTGTCAAAGATGGTAGTTCAGGAGTTGGGCGGATAAAACTTCTGAGATTTTGATAATCTGTTCTAAAACTAACTAAGTAAATGTGTAGAACTGACTTAGTCACTTAAATGTGTTAGTGACAGATTGTTATCTTAAACAGGATTAACATGTTCTAGCTGCAAATATAAGCATAACAAGACTGGATTGATATCTTTCATCTCATTCCAACAATCATTAATTTCCTGTTTTTCATGGCTGATATTTATACTGTAAATGTGAACTGAAGACATAATCAGTTGATAATTTCACATTTTCCCCAGGTGCAAAACAAGTATCCCTGACACCATTTTGCAGTTGCACCCTTGCGGCATCCTGTGTGAAGCATGTTTGCGACTGGTTTAATTGGTGCAGCCAGACCTTTCTCTCCTGAGAGTGCTGTCGAGATGGTAGTCTGGCTATGCAAGGCTATGAGGACAACAGCATCTGTGCTTATTGTTGCTTTCTTTCTTCTTTTTCTCTGTGTTTATTGGCGGATTGTAAGCAAACTTTTAAAAGGCGCATACTGCCACCTTTATCATAATGTTTAGATGCTGCGCTTGTTCAGTCATTGAAAGCATATTTAGCTTCATATTATTGGCTCAGCTATTTATAATTTGACTATAGCTGGCACATAGCCAATTACCGACGATATATACCCCTTATTTGCTAGTTGTGTCATACTTTAGACTGTCTGACAATTAGAAAATAAAGCAACTCTCCTACAAATTATACGCATGAAGACAAAGACTCATTTGAGAGAATATTTTCATTGCAGTGAAGCATGTTTTTGTTCTATTCGACCTGTTACACATCTAATTAGCATCGCCTTAGAAGAGTAGAGTCTTTGATGCAAAAAAACTAATTACTTCAACTTTCAACAATCGTTCCCATTATTTGTTATCCAATCCTCCGGCAATATTAGCATTGCAAAGAATGTTCCAGACACCTTTTTATTGGCCAAAAAATTATACAAAAGACCGAATGTAGACCACTTATTCACACATAAATAAGCATGTATGTGTGAATGTGTGTGTGTGTGTGTTGTGTCTGAGCTGATGGACTCGTCTCTGGGGTCACAAAGCAAACACTCACTGATGGGGACGCAAGAGCTGCATATGAGGTGAGATACGCATTACTAACTCAATTTGAGTGTCTGTATACACTGGGGCCAGTTGGCAGCCATGCCAGCAGCTTGGCCGTGCCTTTGGCTTCTTCTTCTGTGTTGTTGATGTCTGCCTGGCCAGCAACTACTAATGCAATTCATTATGCCTTGCGGTAGACGACACTTAGAACCTGTGATTAATGCCTTCGCTGCCTCTTACCAGGGGGAATTAGGAATTCTTGCCAGTTTATCAACTTTCCCTTCCCACAGGCACAAACTTGTCGGCTTTTGGGGCAAATGCACAAAGACTGGGGAGGAAATTGAGAGCAGTATCAATAGCACAGTACACCATGGCCTAAATGTATACAAGAAGTTTGCTTTTGTGAGTAGTCAGCAGTTTGCAACAGCCAGCCAATTTTAGGGGAGCTGAGTTATAACTTTGCCAGCAGCCAGATAACAAATGGGATTCGAGCAAGATTTTCATTTCCATTTGGAAATAGAAAAATGGTTATTTTTGTGCTACATTCCTCTGCGTAATTACAATTTGACATATCGCGATATACGTGTACAGAGGCTTTGGCGTCTCACTAATTTCATTAGGTTACTGGAGGTTTGTTAGCAGCTCTGCCTGAATCTTGAGATTCATATCTGATACCTTAAGTCCTTTCTCGCATCTCAAAAATATCATATCTTGAGTCACAAGATGTGGGCCACTGCTATTCATCCTTTGGACAAAAAAGTGTTCTCTGTATAGACTGGACAACATTTCACACCCTAAACAACCTTGGAACAGTGACAGAAATAAATGTTCCCACTCCTTATCTCTACACCCTTATAGATAACTCCCTGTACCTGACAATACACTACATGTTAAAACTTAAATTGGGCATACTGTATGAGCCACATTCGGATTAAATTCTGAGATTAGGCTGAAATAATGTAATGCGTCACATCTACACACTGATCTGAATCGGATAACAGCACGAGTTACTAGTCATGTGTGGCTGAACTGGCAGATCTGTTTATTTTTGCCTCCTCGGCTCCCACGTGCTGGCTTGCACTGAAGACATAACTGTTGTCTGTGTCCTTTTTACTTAGGACATTAGTAGTAATACATAAATGGTTGACCTTCAGTAAGAACATTAAAGGTTCCCTTAAAACAAAGCATAATTATGATTGTCTCAGAATAAATGGCTTCTGACAGGTGTTTTAAATATCATTTACTCTAGAAAATGAATCATATTTACACAGATTTGAACAACTGTGATGGATTGTGTATTTGCAATTTAGTTTGTATTTGGGATTGTACCCACAGCAGAATACTTCGAAAAGGAGATAGTGATCCTTTTTGTCTTGTGCTGTTCCTCAGATGCGCATGCACACATTCAGGGTGCCTTGCACGCTCAAGCACACCAAAACTTCAGCCCCGTTATCTAACTCAATCCTCCAGGCTGAATCACAGCGGTGAACTGACTCTATAGTATGGGCCCAAAAATTCACATGGACAGAGCGATAAACACAGGAATAGAAAGAGGGGTTTGATTTTGAAATGAAAGTACAAGGAAATTAAATCATTGATAATATTGCTGAATTACAGTGTCCACCAAATGTCAAGGATTATATAAATAAGTATTATATAAATATAAGCCGCAAATTGATCGATTTGACTACCACGCAGGATAGAGGTCAATACTCGGTGTATAAGCTTGGCGAAATGTGGAATCTGAGAAACGGCAAGCAAAAATTATTTTCTCTCTTTTTTGACATTTTGAGTCGATGTCTCAGTTTGAAATTGATCAAATTCAAAAGCAGAGCTATTGTCTCATATTACATACTCAGTTTCACACATTACAGGCTAAAGAGAGTGGAGGAAGAAAGAGATAAAATTAGAACAAGGGAGAGGGAGGGGGGTTCCCTCTCCTACAGGGAAAACATAAATAGACCAGAGTGGTGTTATTGCAATGGATTTGCCATGATGCTGTTGTATGTTGTGCTCAGATACGCTTTATTTGGGTCAAGCACATGGAAAGCTTCTGATGGTGCTGCTTACCGTTTGGAAGCTTGTGACTGTTCTCCATCAGCCATGCGAACAGGCTGGCAAAGTTGCAGTTGCACACCCAAGGGTTGCCCTCTAGCCTCACCACCCGCAGGGAGGGCAACTGACTCAGTGCCCCCACCTTTAGTGTGGACAGGGCATTACGCTCCAGTTCCAGTTCTCTCAGAGAGGTGAGCCCAAGGAAAGCCTCCTCATTCACCATGCTCAGATAGGGGTTGTTGCCCAATCGTAGTTTGATCAGGCTCCTGGACTCCCCAAATGTCCCCTTGGGTATTTCAGTCAGATTGTTGCTGCCCAGGTCCAGGAAGACCAGCCTGGAAGAGGTGCTGAGTGTCCCCGGTTCTATGTGGGAGAGGGAATTGTTCCGGAGGTCCAGGTAGACCAAGTCACTGTACAGAACCAAGAAGTCCGAGGGGATGCGGGGAATCCAGTTGTCGGCCAGCAAAAGCCTCCGCACATCCAGGGGGATCTCATCGGGTAGACGGGTCAGCCCACGGCCAGTGCAGTCCACAGTGTGAGGATCCGGGCACAGGCAGGTTGCTGGGCAGTTTTCCCCCCGGGTCCATAAGACAGAGGACAGCAAGATGAGGATAAGTTGGAGCCAGCAGACACATGGCAACATGGTCAAGAGGGTGAAATGAATAATGGGGGGAAAGAGGCTCGGGGTAAGGGCAGACAGGAGAGGGTGGGCGGGGGTAGAGAACAAAAGGGTGAGGGTCAGAGGGCAGGAGATCAGGACAAGGGAGGGAAAGGGGAAAGTGAAAGGGGGTGGAAGGGGATCAATCCTCGTGGAAGAACATCCTGCCGTTGTAGAGATGAAAATCTGGAAGGGCTCAGGAACTGTGAGGTGGCAGAGCAGCGGCAAAAACTGTTGTCCAGGAGATCATGTAGCAAGCCTCTTGCATAGAAGAGCTGACTGCCTGCT
This sequence comes from Spondyliosoma cantharus, assembly GCA_900302685.1. Lineage (NCBI taxonomy): Eukaryota > Metazoa > Chordata > Actinopteri > Spariformes > Sparidae > Spondyliosoma > Spondyliosoma cantharus. The sequence goes on from OMLP01020190.1 coordinate 65,012, forward strand.
TTGGTGGAGCAACGAGAGGCAGATAGTAAGCAGTAGGGAGTGGGAGAGCAAGAAAGACGGCGCTTAACAGAGAGGGGAGGGTAGCTTAAGAGAGGTAAATAGACACGAGCGAGCCGGGAGTGATGTGAAGCCAGGGGCAAAGACAAGGGAGAGGGGGGTTGAGGAGGGGGCTCCGTCCGCCGCGCTACCCCACAGTTGATCTGGCGGCGGTGACAGACGAAGACAATAAGGTTTCTGACACAAAAGGATATATGAAGCTGTGATTCAAGCATGACAAGCGAACAGTAACATCACTGCATCCCTCCATTAGTCCCAGGTCTCTGTGTAGAAAAGCCTGATGCTGTGAAACGAGAGAGAGAGAAGCTCACGGACCATCGCTCAAGTGTGAGGTAAGGTTGTCCCCTTTATTATTCCCTCTCTATCTCCCAGCGCCCTGCAACATGCTGTGAAAACACAGCACGTCTCAATGTTGCGCTGTCCAGCACCGTTTCAAGGCAGTGTTGCTGTGCAGAGAGAATCCAAATGTCCAGGCAGGAGCCTCGTGCATGTAGATCGCAGTGCTGAGCTGCTCACAGCCATGCCAATCCAATGTCTGCCTCTGAATCTACCACGGTTTATCTCATGCCCTCTCCCCCTCTCCTTATTTCCAGGGAGGCGTGACCGAACCACGCTGTCAACATGTGATGTCACTTCCTATAGTGTGAAGAAATGACGATCAGTTGTATCTGGAAAAAAATTGGCATCCAGAGAATATTTATTCATGATGATGTTCTTTCATTTTAAAGCATTTATGCAAAATATTGACAACCATTTTTATTTTAAGGAATTTGAATTTTCTCCTTTCCTTCCATACATTTATATTTAATCTTTTCACCTGCTTTGCAATCCTTCCATGATAAAATGCCATTTCCTCACTGGTTTGACAGTTAAAAAAAAAATATCTTGTTAAACACAACTTGGGCTTTGGAGACTCATTAGTCATTTGCCTTTTATCCACAGATATTGACTTAGTTTGTATCCACAGTTACAGCAGTCTGTTTCTTATTGTCAGGTAAAAATGCAAAAGCAGATTACCCGTCTGCTTGAAAAATTACCTTCATGTCGATTGATTTGCCTTTCCATTTTTGTATCTTTATGACCGCAAAATGGATAGTAAGAAAGAGGCGCCATCAGTCTCAAACCATAATGAATAGAAATAGATTAATTCAGAAGGTGTATTGAATTTCCCAAATGGGATTTGCCTCAACAGGTAAATGCAATTAGACCGAGGCTGTTGCAGGGGAACGGCGAAATTAGACCCGTGAGGACGAGGTTAGCGTGAAATTTCTAAAGAAGTCGTGTTGTCATGGATGGTAATTGTGTATTTTCAAGAAGATAACTCGTTCACAATGCAAATTCAATACATTAATAAGTTCACACACGTACTCACAAGTGCACAACACGTGCATGAAATTGACCAAACACACACCCGCTCCTCTAACAACGCTCCGTTAACAACCAGGCAGTTAAGACATCTAACTCACTTCATCACAAGTAATCTAATAATACCACTCCAACCTCAAGGCGTCCACTGAAGTCAGATGAGTCTGCAGCTTCACTAGTGGTGTTGACTTTGTGCCACGGGGAAGAGAGCAGCTCTTTCATCAGAAAAAGAGATGTTGATCACAGTCAGCATATATTAGCTGGGACACGCTAAAAGCTGCAGTGGCTTTAATAGTTTCCTGCAAAACACATTTCAGCTTAAATCTTACTATGATAACTGAATTCAATGGCAAAACAGTTCAACATGTCACTTTTAAATATTTGCCGTCTCATGGACGGTTTTGATGTTTAACAAAAAAAAAATGCTGTCCGTGCAGTTTCTTACAGAGTATAATCAGCGAGGCAACTGATCTCTAGAGAACGCCTTTTGAGGTGTGGAAGCCTCTTAGAGCAAAAAACAGAACAGAATTTATAATCGTCATAGCCCACTTCAGTTTCTGCCTCTGCTCACATCACTGGAGCTCCAATTACAGATTCAACTCTGGTCGACTGTCCTTCGTATTTGCAATAAATCTGATGTAAGATGTAGCACTATTTTATTGTTGTTTGTTATTGACACACTATAATGTGGTTGTAGTGCATAAACTTTCTGCATTAAAATGTCTAAAAAGCTCAGTTAATCCTGACAAATACCTATAAATTATAATGCTTAAAATGTTCTGGCTTACAACCACAATATAGTGTCAACTAGCTGCTAAATGTTTAACATAGTGCCTATGAATGCTAAATGAGCAGTTCAAAGTGTTTTTGTTTTTTATCTTTAAGGATTGACAAGAATGATATTTTTTTTAACTATTTGCAAAAAAATTCTAAGATATTCTTAACTTCTCTTTTCATTCTATACCTGCCCACAGGTTTCCTGCCCCAGTCACCTGACTTGAGTCATCTGCCCACAATAGCTGCTTTTCTCTAACGATCCCCCATCTACGTATATAGACATTAGATTTGCCTGACTGTTTGCTACATGTGCTGGTCTTTATTATGTTGTCCCTGTCTGTGCCTGGTCGAAAGACCATTATGTCTTTTTAATAACCGTCTGATGTGTTTATCTGGTTCGCCTGCTTTCTTGTTGCTCCCAGCTGCCTCTTCTAACAGCCTAATTGTCCATCCTCTTGCAACTAAGGCATGCTAAGATGTTAACTATGACACAATGTAGTAGCATAACAAAAATCTTACATAACATATTGTACATATTGTTTTGTTTACCATTTTATATTGTTTTTGTCAATATTTACTTTCTAATCCTACTTTTTAACTTCATGTGCTTGCTTTAATGTTTCTTTACATTTTCTGATACTGTTTATTGTTACTTACCAGTACACCAAATTCTTTGTATGTGAAAACAAACTCGTCAATAAATCTGATTCTGTTCAGAACCTCATAGTTTCACTGACTCCTGAATAAAGGGACATAAAGTTGGACATGTACAGTATGTGCAGCTGTCAGATTCATTTGTCCAGGTCTTGTTGCAATTGTAAATCTTGCTAAGAGCTAATATTAGTCATTCAGTTGTAGTAGAGGTTGTTATATTTTCATTATTTTATTTTTACCTCGCAGCTGCAAGAGTGTAATAGCAGGAAAAGCTTTTCTTGGAAAAGGTACATATCAAACAAGACAACACATTTCCTCTGCCCTCCTTCTGTCAGCTGATTACTTGCTAAGCAGCTCAGATGAAATGGACTTAGAGATACTTAAAATGGAGATGGTTCACATTGAAATGCAACTAGAGCACTGCCACTGGCGGTTATAATGGCCAATGTTGCTGAGGGTAGTCATGCAGATGTCCAATCCCCAAGTGTGATCCCGAAAAGTCTCTTGACATCAATTTGTCTGTGCAAGAAGCCCTGAAAATGTGTTTGTATGGGGGTAGTGGACATTTTAGTCTGCTGACTAGTTTTGTCACCCAGGCAGCATTAGAGTTGCTTTCACAATAACTTAAATTCGGCTTCCAAAAATTCTCATTATTGTGGCATCACTTCCTTCCAGAGGTCATCAGTCATTTATTTGACAAACTGATGTTTTCCCCAAAAATTACACCTCAAGTCAGAAAGTGGATGAAAGTCTATCCGCAACGGAAAAAGAAGAACGTGGATGTTTGAGTTTTTGAAGCATCTTCAACTCTGTAGCTTACTGGACATTCTCAAGGAAGAGACGGAACCACACTAACAAGCCCCACTGAAGCTTAGGCAGAAAAGGAAAATGTCAAAAATGTACATGCTCTGAGGTCAGGGAGAGTTGGTCATGGTTTGATAAATAACACGGTCTGTGAGAAGCAACATTATTTGTTTCCAGGCGAGGATATGTCAGTTTTTCTAAGCACTATAAAAAGTGAGGCTCCTCAAAGATGTTCTGCAAGCCAAAAAACAAAAGCATATATACACAAAAGTTAACTCATAATTGGTAGATCAAGTTCAGTTTTGTTTCAAGAAGAACAAAAGGTCTTATAACCATATGAATGTTTTAGTGCTGTCTGTGAATATTCATATAAAGCTTTTTGTTCTTGGCCAGTCACCAAATTACTTTGACTTTGCCTGGCCTTCTGTGTCTTCCTCAAGGTCCCAATCCACTGTGCTTCCATGCATGGTCGATCATGATGGGTGTTAAAACTATATACGCCCATTAATGGTGATTTCCTCTGGCTTTCACAGCTGGGACACAGCTGACAGTAAAGCAACAGCAATGTCATACTGCTGCAGTAAACTTTATGAATCCATTTTAAATTCTTATGGCTCAAATTTACAGGCATTTTTATAGTTGAATGTGGTAATGATTGCATGCAAAACATTTGTATTCTCATTATTATTCTGGTTAGGGGCCTTGTCCTGGCTATGGCTTTGTTTACTAGAACCAGACCAGGGAAATTATCCAGTTGGCTAAATTGGGCAGTTTATTCCTTCTGATATCAATTAATGAGCTTAAAAAGAATTAGCTCCAAAAATGGCTACAGTAAAAATATTTGGGTATCCTGAACATATTCATGTTAATTTGTATATTGTACAAAAAAGAATAATTCAAGTAAATTAATATAAGTGAAACTAATTAAAAACAAATCTAAAAGGTGTTTTTCTTTCTAAGTGTGATTTGGTAAAAATGTTTTATGCAATATTTTTCTAAATGATGTCCCTCTACTCATTTTAACAACTTTTGTTTGTTGTTGTTTTAACAGGCTTTCAAGGTTAGCACAGAACAAACCAGAGTGCAAACCTTTTGATATTGAGCGTCCATAACAGGATGGGACAGAGTATTGCTTTCTCAACGGCCACTTGCACAAATTGATTTTCTGGTCTTTGCAGCAATGACACTAACTGCAGTGTTTTAAGCCGTGTAAATGTAACATGAGGGGGGAAGAAGGCAGCGCTCGAGGGTTTAGTGACCTTGTCTGGTGCGACACAGAATCAATCCAGGTTCACTTCACTGATGTGTCATCAGGTTGTCAGCTGGGTCAAAGTGTAATCAGGGAGACTGTTCGATTTATTACTTAAGGTTGCCGATAAAAAAACAAAGACATCATTTAAGAAAAATTTAAATCCAACTTTTTACTTTCTCTTCTTTGTCAACTAGAAACTTGAAGTATAATTTAGACAGTGTGTCAATTTATAAAAAATCAAGAGGACATAGAGCAGAAGTTGTTGCAGAGTTCACCTTTAATACGCTGAAATTAGCCACTGTTGGAACGTAGCAGTCACCAGTATAAATACGTTGGCAGATAACGTTTCAAACCATGTTCATATCTGTACATGTCATAGGCTACATACCATAATGACATTTCAACAAAACGTGTCACAGAGGCTGCCAAGCCAGTGACCACATTTCTAGACTGTTTCAACATTTGAAAGTGGGAATCCACTGGATATTATTGATGAGGGACCCTCGGCATTTCAAAATTTGTAAACCTGACACCAAAGGGTTACAAAATAAGGCATTTTAAACCAAGTGGTTTGTGTGCCTAAACCTAGCCAGAGCATTAAGAAATGTAAAGTTTCAACCTATCAGCTTGCAGAAACACACAGTCCTAACATTTATAATGGCGATTGGGTTGTTGATGGTTAATGTGACTCCATCCAGGCATCATTAATTCTATGTTGACATTGGTTTAAAACAAATTTAGTTTATCCTCAGGAGGTTTTGGTGGCCTGGTGGTTTAAGATGTGTACAATTTAATCACAATGACTGATTTCTGCTAATGATATTGGTTTCATGCCATATCCATCTTTTCGCAATGATTTGTGTTTCGAGACACAGAAAACAATTAAACCAAGGCAAAAAGACCCAAAACTAATCTTCGAAAAGAGGAAAAATGTTGTTTGTTTTGAAGTAGTTTTGATTTAACTGTTGCTTCAACAATTCCGGCACTACAATCAACACAGAGCTGGTTTTACGGTCTATCATTTGATATAGACTGGTTCGGTTTACAAGTTAGATTCCATCACATTAATGGCGACTTCTTTACATCCTTATACTTCCATTCAGTGTATAAAACAGGTGGTATGCCATTTGGTGGTGCCATTTTATTTGATTTTCATAAGGAATGGTAACCATCGGAGTTCAATCCCTGACCTCTTAGAGCTATTGTGCAACGTCATATGTATATGGAAGCATATAATCCCGTGCCAGATACAGATTAGATGCAGATCAGATTGCAGGAGGAAAACACACGGAAGGATTAGTTTACATGGCAGAGCTCAGAAAACTCATCTTCACAGGACTTTTGATGAGTGAAACATTCATTTAATTGCTTAACACAAACATGCAGATACATTGTATTTAGCCTTCCATCAGAACTAAATATAACTGGGATTTCGAACCATCACATATCCTCGTATTAAATTGTTCCAGACATCTGAGTTCAGGTTCAGAATCCATCACTTTGACTCCATTTGGTCAATTATTTCCTTTCTTCCCTGCACCCACCTATAGTCTCAGCTCAGGGTAGAAAGGGAAGAAGAATAAGGAGAGAGTGAAATGCTACCAAACTGAAAAGGGGAGAAAGAACAACCCGCAGGTTATTTTTTGTGTGTCACAACCATTATAAGTCAACAGTAGTGCTCCCAGCGTGCTAAGTAAATGTGGCCCCTCAGTAGGAGGGCCTTCCCCATGGATTAGCCAGTGTGAGACCAGAGCAGCTAAGCACTCTCCCGCTGCAATTAAAGAACAGTCCATCAATAAATGATGAATGTCAAACACAGCATGATGTTTGGCCCGGAAAGCAGACTTGTATCCTATGTAGATTCATGGTCACAGCAGGGCAGGAAACAAGGGGTGGCATGGTGGAAACACGGGGATAGGAGGCAAGAGGATGTTAAGAGAAGCCTGCTGCAAATGTCACTTCGTCCTTTTCAACACTTCTCGAAATGTGGCGGTGGACATTCAAGATGCAGTGGCAGCTGTCATCTCTTAAGCCATCCGCTGACATTTGGGATTCTGGGCTGCTTGCCCCGCGCCAACACAGGAAGTGGGATGGAGGACAGGGGTGTACTCTATCAGCCAAGGGCACAGTGGAAATGTGGATGATCGCTGTTGCCACATCATTACAGTAGCAGACGACAGTTTAACTTAAAGGGGCCGTGTATTAAAGACAAAAAATAGCTGTTACCTCATCAAATTGTTCTCAAGTGTTCTGCCCTTTCCTTTAGCTGTTATCAGTTTTGGTCATGAAAAGGTTGCATCACTTCAGGTTGAAGTGGAAAACACTGTGTTAAAGTGACAGTTCACCCCAAAATCAATCTTACCTGTTGTGTTATGTGTTTGATATGTTTGCCTTCTCTTTAAGATAACTGAAAAAAGTTTGTCATCAACTTTTTTTTTTCATGACAGACCAGACAATGAGGAGCTAAAAACAGATCGTTGATACTAAAAACTTGTCAAAATGTAGGTTTTATATTTGCTGACGAGATGAAACTGGACTTCCCTCATTTAATCTTAAAATGTAGGAGTTGGGCTATTCAACCTTAAAAACAGGAAAAAGAAATTTCCCACAACTCTGCGTTAAGTGTGTCAAAATATAAACAATACATCCCTGTCATTGACTGACTCCAAAAGTTGGGACCTCACACAAAAACAATCTAGGTAAGTAGCAAAGCAGGTAAAAAGGAAACATACTATGGGCATTTTTGGATTTTCTGTCCCTTTAGCTTTCCACTATACGGAAGAAGGCGAACTGTCGTAACCCTTTTCATGACCTAAACCCACAAAGGTTAAAGGAAAGAGCAGGACACCTCTGAACAATTTGTCAAAATAACACCTCGTATCTGGTGTCCTCAGATGGCATGTGGCACCATGTCTCCCACATAACTGTGTTTAGCTCTGTTTACACTTGTGCTTTCAACAATATTGGTATCGCCATTGCATGACTAACGGGCCTTCTCACGGCTGTAGGAAGGGGTTCCTTCTTTTGCCAATTCCACCAGCTGGAGGTGAGTGAGAGTGAGTCACAGTTATTATTGTTTCAGAAGCTCTCAGAGTGTAGTCAAGGCCCACAACGGTCCACACACACTGGGTAGCGTTACTTCCTGCACAGTCCAACAATAAAAACATGCTGTCCACTTTGATTACACAGGCACTGTGCAAAACACTGCTGACATGCAGGCTTTAATATCAGCTTTTCAAGGTTACATGAGCCTGCAGCCACATGGAGAGGATGTGGGGGTGTCTAAGTTCATTAAGGGTACATTTGCAAAGACCTGACTTCCTGGGCAATATAAACCCCTTTGTGAACAAATTAAGACATCAGGCAGTGCTTATAATCTTTAACGTTGATATTTTAACAACAGGGCCAATATGTAGTGGTAACGTCAGTTTTGTATATGTTCAAATCTTAAATGGATTTGTTTAATCAGACCACATTTTCATTATAGCCACATATGCAACTACATAACTTAATTCGATTTTAATGCCGTGGTAAGAAGGGTAAAAGGATATGTGAACATCAAACTAATGGGCATTAAGAAGGTGGATGTGTTTTCCACTCTAGTTGCAGATACGTTTAATGAGAATATGCACAGCTCGCCATCTGGTTCATCTCGTCGCTTTCCACTTTGAAGTTGAAGCACCATCGGGTGTTTGCTGCAAACGACCATCGGATGAACTCTGACATTATTGCTTTCTGATGGCTCCATAATATTTTTAACTTTATAGTGACATGATCTCATTCCCCTTCAGGAAGGGAATTATGCTTCAGTTCACACTGTTCCACCCCACAGCATATGAGTGACATCCATCAGAGCCACATGTCAATGATTCCCTCATCCAGATAGAAGCGATTATCTGTGAGAGGACAGTGAAGCAGCAGACACCAGAGTAAAGCACAGCTCTGTTTCTGGTGTTTGTAAATCCATGTTCAAGAACATAATCATTCGTCAAAGCAGCTTGTAAAATAAATTGTTTGTCCTGATAGTCCTTTTGTCATTCACAAACAGCTGCCGTTGAGGGACCACAGGTACAAAACAATGTTCCCTTCACTTGACATCATGTCTGATGTCATTCTTTGTTTGTGCCAAAGTACTAAGAACACAACATAAAACTCCACAGTGCGACAGGTTCAGAATATTTTAAGAGCCTGCCCGCTGTTAACCATTAACAACATCAAAAATAGAGCTGACGGTCATACATAAAACACGGCAATTACAGCGATGAAACATTTATTGTACATTGTTTAATGGCCTCTAAAGCAAATCTATTTTTCATGGTATGCTTGCACACGTTATTTTTTCTCAAAATGCAAAACCATGGTAAACTTCTCAATTTCAGATCGAATATGACATGAGTTTGTTTTGTTTGTGTTGTTGAGTTAGTTTCAGGGCGATACCGATAATCAGTAATCAAAGAGACTTAAAATCGATCTTTGGAAGCAATATACATTTATTCATATATATATATATATATATATATATATATATGATTTTTTA
>OMLP01020193.1:4442-21373 GCA_900302685.1 Spondyliosoma cantharus
TCTGCTGCTACTGCTGCAGCGGCTGCCGCACTTGAAAGATGAAGTCAAAGTCGGGGAAGGAGGGAGGATGAAGAAGAAAGGCGGTGATAAGCAAAAGAAGATGTTAGGTGCCAGAGAGAGAGGGAGGGAGGATGAAAGAGAGATAAAGAGAGGAATTGAGGAGACGGAGAGGTGCAGGAAAGTGGTGTGCGTTTCTGTCTCGCTGAAAAAGCAAAGTAACAGTTGGCCTGGCTTTAATCTGAATCTAGATCTGGACTAAGCTGAAGAGACAGGAAGCTGGAACGTGATACAGTCAAGATATTAATACAGAAATACTACTTTTTTTTTTATTGTTTATAGCTTCGTTGAGAGGAACTATCTGTTCGTGTCCTCATCACTTCCTTAACTTCAAGCGACTATTAAGTGAAAGATTCTCCTGGCCTCACTGTATAGATAACAATGTCTGAGTAAACCTAGTCCACTCTACCCTTTTTTTTTCTTACATTTCTATGATTTCACATGTTTGATTCTGGAAAACATCGTATGTAAATCCCCTGAACATAATCAGACTGGAGGACTTGTATCAATACACACTGCTGCTATTTGCACAGGCATCACTGGGGATCATATCCATGTCAGCGCTACATTCAGCAGCTCCCCTCCGTCCCAGCCACATGCTCACACACACCAGCCTGATTCGCTCCGACGTGGGAATAATTGACCCTGAACAATTATTACAATGAGTGCTCTCATTTTTCTTCTCCTCAGTTTCCCCTCGGCCCGAGCGCGGCGGAGGCTCCCCTCGGTCTCTAAACCGAGGACTTGCTGCGGCGCTGCTGAATCCCGCCGAAGACACCTCACAAATGAAGTTCTCCTCTCCATCTCAGGAGACTCCGTCGCCATTTGTTTTCATTATTTTGACAAGCCTTTTTAAGGAGCTCTCCTCTTCAGCCTCCCTTCAGCCTCCATTCGCCGCTCTCTCTCTCTCTCTCTCTCTCTGGTGCCCCCATTCCCCCCATTTATTTGGAGCTCATCCCGAGTGAGGTGCAGCCATGTGTTTCAGTCACAGCTCCGTGCCTCAGAAGAGATGAGGAGGGGTGGGAGGCGATGAAGAGAGGCACTTCCTTACCTAGATAAATAGACACCTCCTATCTCTCTCTCTTCTTCTTCTCTGAATCACTTTGCAGGGAGTCCTGAGCGGTGTCGGGGGTAACGCACTACAAAAGTTGAGAGTTACAGTAATCTGGTAGATTTACAGCAATATTGTTACAGTTACTATGTCCAGTAATGCATTACCACCTGTTTATGGATGTTTTTCAAGCTGGACAGAACCGTCAGGTCACTCGTGACCTGTTCAAAGCAGCTCATAACCAGTGATGGAATGTAACTCAGTACATTTAGAGTACAATTTTTGGGTACCTGTTCTTTCCTGGAGTATTTCTACTTTCTGCTACTTTATACTTCCATTCCACGAAATTTTGGTGACAAATATTGTATTTTTTGCTCTGCTGCATTTATTTCATAACTTGAGTTACCAGTGCAGATTACAGATTACAGTTTGCAGATTACATGCTGAATCAGAGCCAAAGCAGCACTTTTTTAAAAACATTTTTTGTTGTTGGTGTCATTGAGATAAAATAACACGGATTCTGAAAAATGCTGAATATTGGATCTGATAATCGGTTGACCGATATATGCATATATGAATATTTAAATATATGCATAAATTACTTTTACTTGTGTTTTTGATAATTAAGTACATTTAAAATCAGACACTTTTACTCAAGTACTATTCCAGTGGGAGACTTTTGCTTTTACCTCATTAATATTTTAGCACAGCATCTTTGCTTTTGCTCAGGTATGACTGTTGAGTACTTTTTACATCACTGCTCAGAACGACGTAAGTGTTTTAACTCTACATGGTTAGATCAGTTAGATCCTCCACAGGTCAGTCATTCGGTTCATTTAACGGAAACCAGAAGAGCCGACAAATAATTACTTCAGATTTACCGGCGTGGTGGCCAAAAGAGACGGGAAGACGTGGTGACTCCCTGCATTTGAAGCAGTCATGCAGTCCTAAATCGTGTCCATTCTTTGATAATTTCTATTCCTTTAGTCAGTGAGGGTCCACCAATCAAAAGAGTCGAATACAGGTTTTCGTAAATTACTCCAAGTTGTGAATATAGTTTGTCAAACAGAAACATAACTTCTTCTGACAGCGGACATATCCTCTATTCTTCCTGCCCGGTGTTGTTGGTTATGTTTGTTTTCATTATGTTGCTGTCTGCAACATGAAAGGGTCCCAACATGTTCTGTTTAGTTTCCAGCCCAGGACAGACCCTGGAGAATTGCAGGCACTCACAGTTTGGCCGGCCAGTCGGCTCTGCCCGGTCAGACGGAGCGCAGTTTTTGCAGTGAGGTGGGCGTCTTTTTCCAGGCCTTCTCTAAACGCAGCTGAAACTAAAACATAAGGAAAATGATGATAATCGAGAGGTAAAATGTGACATATTTAACAGAAACCATAATCCAAGGTTTTGTTAGCAAACAGTAACAGCAAACCCTCTTTCATTTTATAATTCCTGGTCGTACTTCTGCGTTTATACAAAAGAAGTGTAAAGCATTTATATGCAGAGACAGTAATATTGTAAGGTAACTTATTACTTACAAAAGATAGTAACTAGTAATATGTAATACAGTACATTTTGGAAGTAACTTGCCTAACACCAGCCCTGAGAGGTTCTGAACCCGTCCAGACCGGGTCATGTCAACCCTTCAGCTCAGTCTCTGGGACTTTTGCAGCTTTGAGCACCAGAACTCATCTCATCATGGAGCCGAAGACACAGATTCACCCGGGGAGTGAGTGGAGAAATAAACTAATTTCTTTCATTTCCCTCTCGCTCCACACTCATTATTTACTTTTCAGGAAATGTCTCCATCCCGCTGGAGGTCATACCATTACAACCGAGAAATTGAGAATATGTTAATCATCATTTTCATGAATATTCAATGCAGGTCATATTATTCAATATAACCATTACCTTAATTGTACTGTAATCAATGCTGAATTGACACTCTCTCTCTCTCTCTCTGTGCATGTGCGCACGGCGAGAAAAAGAAGCTGAAAGGGTGGAAAATGTACGAGATTGAATCTGTGACAGAAACAAAGCAATGCCCTGTTGCACATTCCCAGACGTGTTCATGTTCAGGCCAGCGTTTCCTCGTCAGTCCCTAAAGTGAGGTACCAAAATATCTTAAACAGACTGATTTGTATATTCCTGAAACAAAGACCTCCAACATCAACACTTCATCAAGGGTAAACAAATCGTCCTTTCTCTCATCTGATTTCACCTCCACTGCGTTATGCATCCTGTTTCAAAGCTGGTCTTGATTTGTCTTTGGTTTCAGCCGTGCTTCGCTACCACACTAACAGAGCGATACGTGAACTCAAAAGGAAAAGTTTAAATCTTGTGGGAGAACAGGCTGTTCACACATCTGGCTGATTGCTATACAATCCAGCAAATACTTTTTCTAGCATGCACGCGGGTTGAGCTTCACACAAAGGACCGTGCTGTGCCACGGTGTTCAGAGAAAGGGAATCAATTGGAACTTTAATTAATTTCACTTCTTTTTAACATGTCACCTGACCTTACCTTTTCTGATTTGTCACCACTCTCAGGCATTAAATGAGTGTAAAACTATTTGCCGGTCTGGTTTTAGAGATGGAAAAAAAGCTACATGCAGCCGTCTTTCTTACAAAATATCTAATTCCACTAGAAATCTGCAATAACTCGTGTTTTCTGGGTCCATGTTGCTGTTTGGTGTATATTCCTGAAATGCTGGCTAAACAGAAATGGAAATGTGTCACGTCAAACATTTTCAATGTAACTAGAAAAATAACTGAAAAGCAGAAAAGTTTTCCTCAGTCTGAGCAATCAATATTAACCATCAGGCGTAGATGTCAGTCCATCAGGAACGGCTTTGTTTTAGACTCAACATTTAAAAAATCCTTCAGGGACATATCCCTTATAGAAGAGACACCCAGCCATTTCGTAGGTCCACTGGGTGTAATGATCACAATTTTGTTGCATTACAATACTTCAGATGCTAATTCATATCAGCAAAGCCACAAACTAAAATAGCGACTAAACTACTAAATAGCAATACCATTACTTTTGCACAACAACAAAATGTGAAATAAAACTAAGCAGCCAACACTTTCCTGTGGGTGTGACCTACTTTCTTCTATCTTGCTACTGTAGGACAAATACACAGATGTTGGGAACGTGCTATTTTCCACCTCAGTATCCCTTGAAGCATCCATATTTTACATTTTTTGCACACATGATGATGTTTTTGCACACATGATACCAACCTTCAGTGCCATGGAGAGGGTAGAGAGGTTGAGGTGGTGGATAGGTGTGTAGCATGTCTGACTTTAAATGTGCAATGTGTGAAACATAGCCAGAATCAATAAAATCAGCGCAATGTGAAGAACGAACAGCGTTGACATTTGTCTGAGATGTCTTTGTTTTGTTTTGTTAGCACGCTAACCAGCTGGCCTTGGCCTGTCCAGTCTCGCATTAACTCTTTATACTGAGAGAAGTGATAGACTGGCTCTGTAGTTTCAGCTGTAAGCGAAAGTCTGCTACTTAGTCTAGTTTAATTTAAAACTCAACAAAATCGACAACAAAAAAAAAAAAACCTTCTTGTTTTGTTTTAATCACTTCTGCTTCGGTCGAAACAAATCCTCAATTCACGGAGTAAGGTGTGAAAGTATTCTGGATCTACACGCTGCTTTCACCCACTGCCGATGCACAGTTCTCTCTCTCCTGTCCTGCTTCACCTCTCCTGTCCCTGCCTGCCGTGTCGTTTCGTCCTGATCGGAGCTGCTGTAAATCACCTCCATACTGTATCTCCTGCTGTCCAGCTGTGTTCGTTTGGAAGCTGCTGAGCCCGCTTGAGTCGAACCCTGTTGCCTGTGGTGACTCCCTTGTGATCCGAGGTCCCTTTTCAGCCAAACTCCAGTCAGCCAATGCTAGCAAAGACTGTAGTAAGCAGCAGTTGGCGAGTACTCTGGTGATGTACTGCCCCCTGCATTTTGGGAGGTTTTATGGACATATCTTCAGCATTACACATTTAACGTCAGAGTCCGGAGTTTGCATCCCATTAAAGAACTAATTTTCCACCTTTTATCAACCGTGACCACAATCTTTGCCTCCGTTAACCAAAGTTTAAATGCCATAATCATGATCTTTCTGGAACATTAACCATGTTGTGGTTTTCATGTGCAGATAGCGTACAAAAGGAGAGTTTCTATTTAATTGGCATCATTTCTTATTTTTTTTTGGATCAATATTGAATGTCATCCAATATCAACAGTACTCTCTGGCGATAGAGTTTACTGGCCATACATGAACTAGTCTGTCATTTAGGGGTTGGAGACAGGCTCTCTGGGAGCTCTCTGTGGTAGACATATGAGACAGGTTTAGAGAATATAAAATATTTTAGTACAAAACAGTTCCAAGAATCTATTTAGCAGCACATACTTATTAAGTATGACACTGAAAGAGTCTATAGCCTATAGGCACAGTGCCTTCCAATCAAATCAGCTTTATGATTTTTGAGGGGTAATTCACTTTGTCGTGAAGCATTGTAATTACTCAATAAGATTATGTACTGAACATGCAGCACGTGTGATCAAAAAAGGACGTATAGGTAAAATGAAGGAACAGATGACCGTGTGAAGAGGAGAGACTGAAAAAAAGAGAAAGACGTGAGTTGAGAGAGAGGAAGAGAGAGACAGACCGAAGGCGAGATAGGGATAGTTTACCACCAGCGTTCCTTTGCTCGGCAATGATAGCCAGTGAAGCAGAAAAGTGAATTACCCTTCTACTCCAGCACTTCTTAATTTAATATCTCCGATGAGCGGCTTCAGCTCTGGATTGGGCCGGGGTGTGCACATTCGTGCTGTGTCACAAAACATTAGACACTGTCGCTGCTATTCATTTCTGTATGGTAATTCTGAGGCACACCTCTTACTCAGGGCACCGAGGGACATCTCTCTCCAGATTTTCTATTTTGGGTATTTTATTGGAAGAATTATCATCCATTGATGTATATTTAGCTCCTTTTTGTGGGACCGCAGAGGAATATGTATCAGCAGATTGAATAAAGGGCATAAGTATTTCCATTGCTCATCTACTTTGCCTTCATTTTTGTTTCCCCACGAAGGAACTTATGCTCAAGTGTAATAAACAGCATAACTGTGAATGAACCAAAATGGATTTGAATGTTGGTTACTGCTGATCTATTTCGAAAAGTCCATACGACAACATCATTTGTATGCGTCTTGCTTTACTCGTGTTTATAGAAGCCAGTTTTCCGTTCAGGCTCGGTAAGTCAGAACAGTGGCAAACTGCCAGATATTTCAATGCTCTAATGATTGTGTGAAAGTGAAAAGGTTACCTGCTCTGTACCTTTTAGAGATATGACAAAACAGGCTTTATGAGTTTCAATTATCAGGAGCCAGCTCATCCATGAGATGCTTCTTAATGGCTCTGAGGATGGCGGTAACTTGATGGGATCATTGTGGGTGGCAACTTTCTCAATGCTGAGAGCAAAGTGTTGCTGTATGTGCATTGGGTGATAGGAGTCCCCATAACCTGACCCCCCCATCCTCATACCAAGGCAATTGGCAGGCAAACAGCTGCTTGGTCTAAGCAGGCTGCATATCAATGGCTCTAATTAATTGGATTAATGGAGAGGGTTCTGGGATTTGGGGAGAGGCTGGAGGAAGCATTTCAGCGGAAACAGAATTGCCGTCCCCGAGGGCAGGGGGGTCGTGAGGGAGCTGGGAGGGGGCACATGTCTGAATATGGATGAGGAAAAATTGAGTTAAAACAGAGGAGACTGCGGCATTCATTAGACCGCCCACCCTCTGAAGTAGCTGCTTAATATGCACGCTATTACTATGCAAATCAGCGATAATGAAACGCAGAGGATTTTTTTAATCAGAGGAAGAACAAGCAGATGTTGGGAGGGCTTGGAAAGAAGTGCCATGAGTGTTTGTGTGTGTGTATATTTGTGTGAGTGCGGCTGTCTGTGTGAATATGTGAGAGTATGTACATGACAGAGCTGGAAGGTGTTGAGTCCTTCTTTGCAAAGAAATACAATAATGCAATCAGTTCTTTAAAGCAGTCTTGGGGAGGGCACCGACTCCCCATGAACAAGCTATCTGGGGGCCTCACTCAAACTGATTAATCTTCTCTGCAGGAGTTGCATTAAGAAATCAGAATTAAGAACAGGTTATTTATTGGAGAGATTTGTCTTGGTACCTTGGGGAGAGATAAAGCTTGATCGACTTGTGCCCGACCAATCTCTGCACTGCCTACGGTGATATGGTAAATCCCTGCGGCAGCTCTCTCCAACTGGAGAGTCAACATTGGGATACACCAGCTGTGCTGGATGGTCTGGTCCTCCTGCTGGCAGGAGAGTGGAGTAGTGCAATGAACTGAGAATGATGCTATGTGTTTTTGGCATCACATATACGTCAGTGAGCGTACGTATGCTCTGGTAAAGACTCCTGCATGGAAAGCTTCTCCCCGTAAGTGGCTCCCCGTGGCTTCCTGCTCTCACAGCCTAATCAAGGCGTTTCTCTGCAGGCCTGTTTCATTAATTGTTCTCTCAGCACAAGTGGAGGAATCAGGCAGACTGGATGAAGTCATCGATCATCAGGCAGCTGCCTTTTTAGCAGTAGCTGCCCTGCAGTGCCGAGCCTGAGCAAGATGTTTGTGCAGGCGGCGGCTGCGTGGCTGGGCCTGGTTACCAGCCTGTGGTGTCACGCGTTGGTTTTATTCCCCTTTGCCGGTTCCAATAGATACATGCATCCTACAGTGTTAATTGAGACGAATGAAACAGGAGACTGAGGTTGATTTTATCTGGTCGGGATCAATACCGTGAGCCATGTGGATTACAGCCGACGAGGATGCAAACATTTGTGTTGTGTTGAGATAGACTTCAGTATTTCTGTTTGTGTGTTGCTCTTATGTGTCGGTGAGAGAGAAAGAAGATGAGGAAAGAGGGAGAGTAAACAAATTAATGTGTCAGCCCTTCGCCTCAATAGATTGTTGTCATTAGGTGGAGAATGTCAAGTGGGTCCTCCCTAGTAGGCCATATAGAATATTACAGGAGTGAATCTCCATCCTGTTTGACTCCCCATGGCACAGTAATAACAACAATCTAATGACGTACAATACATCAGGTGCACTGAAGTCCCACTATCCCGCAGCCAGGCTGGAATTTGATCTCAGGCTTGATAATGAGAATGGTGATGATGATGAGGTGGCTGAGTGATGATGATGGTGGTGTCCCTTGTTAGTGTGTCTCAGTCCTAATTAGAGAGGGTTATTACAAGGCTGGATTTAAGAGCTACAGTAGGTAGACCAGGCAGACTCAGACGGGTCTCGCTGATTAACAACCCCTAAATAAAATCTATTTCTTCATACAGGCTCACAGCTATTACTGGGAATTATTTTGCATGCCCAAAAGTTCTTTCTGCAACAAATCAAATCAATGTGTCATCCAAACTTGGTGCCTGAACACTGTTTAACAACGTAGGGAAACAGAGGTCACAGGCAGCGATTTGTCATGATGATTTAGTAACTGGTGAAATTTACATTCGTGGATGATTTGGCTTTGGAGGCACAAAAATAAAAGACATGCAAGAGGCCACGGTTCAGAGGCTCCACAACTTCTCTCATACCAAGCAGCGAAGCATAATATATTACATTGTTCTGCAGGAACCCACAACATAACACAGACCGTGATTGACCCAAATATCTAACAAGGTATGGCACACTCAGACTTGGATGATGCTGGTGCTAAATAGCAATGATATACCGCAGGATGTTTTAATTATTTTAACTTATTTCTTTTCATCAATGAGGCTCCTAGTATTTTGCAAAGTCTGTGGTCAAAATTGAAGCAGCAGATGCAGATATCCCGGCTTGTAGTCTCAGTAGCATCTTTCAATAGATCCATCCTCTGACTCTCCATACAAACCACCAAACACTCCAGTTTGTAATGCAGACCTTCTGTCTTGAGTCTTAAAAGTCGAGTGCGAAGGACTAAGTTGCATCTAGCGGTGTGGATGCAGATTGCAAGCAGTCGTGCACACCCACTGCCCTCCCATTTCGAGGCAGTTTCTTGCTTGTCTCTCTTCTGGTGGTGCAACATGGCTGACTCCATGCAAGAGGCCCGTCTCCCTCTGTGGATATAAAAGGCTCACTCAAACACAATCGGGTGATTATACACTAATGAAAGCATAATTGTGAATCTAATATTCCGCTGACAGTAGTTTACTTTTACACAAGACAAAGCAATATATAAGGGATGGGACAAGATATGAATACAGGAATATATTGTATTTCTTCTTCTTGTAATGCCCTGAAAGATACATCATATCGATAGACCGGCATCAAATTGCTTATTTTAATTAAGACAGGTGCTCTAAACAGATTTCCCTGCCTATGAAACCTTCTTCATGACTCCTCATTATGACACTTATCAAATGAATGAGGGTAAGGTGGACAGAAGTTAACTAAGTTGCGGTGAAGACAAAGAAACTCACAGACAGTGCAGAGTTATACAGACTGTTAACTCCAGAACTGTTCTGTGTGCTGGCAGTTCTGCCTTTGGCCACTTGGACATGGACATGTGTGTGTGTGTGTGTGTGTGTGTGTGTGTGTTAAAGAGGCACTAAGCAAAGACTCTTCTTTTCTCTTCTTTGGTTGCATAGCCAAGTATCACAAAAAAATGCCTCATTAGGATACCATCGTTATTGTGGGCAACATATTGTAACAGTATTGTAACATGACTTTCAGTGATTCCCACCCCTACAAGAAATGCCATACTGTCATACTGCATTGATTAAATTATGTCTCAACGACATGCATCTTACTGACAAAACAGTAGCGTAGAACAGGGCAGATCGAGTCCATTGGATAGCCTCAAACAAAGCAGTCATGTGACCACAAATGAAGTATTAAGTATAAATCACATTACTCGATTCATGTGTGACTAAAGCACATGGAGAGAGTGAAATTGAACTACAGTTTATAAGTGACACGGGTTTTGGGGTCATGACCCACATAGTAACCTGCGCAGGCTGAAAGTCCACATTGAGAGTCAGCGGTGCGCTGCACTTATTGCACTGAGAGAAAGAGCCATTGAGCCACATCGTTGATAACTAGGGCTTTGACTGCACCTCGCAACACTGACACCAGCTCAAGCGGGCGAGCCCGACTTCGGATTCAAACTGTGAAGGTCAAAGAGGATAAACCCTGTTATGCTCCATCGCTCCAGGGGGATATCTCAGCGCGCGCGTGTGTGTGCACGTATGTGCGTGTGTGAGAGGTGGGCGTCAGGTACTCCGAGGAGCATATAAAATCATCACACAGCACAGCACTCAGATATTATATTGAGCTGCTCACATTTTCCACCGTCGCTAACTCCAACACTCACAAGCCGACCGCCATGAAAAATAATGCCCCTCTCTCTCTGCGGTCCTGCTCGCTGCCGTTTGCCTGAACTAAATGCCACTTGTCTGACTTTTTCTCCGTCCTCTGCTGTGACCTCAGGGGCGGCTGACATGTCAAAAGAGTTCATAGAGAGATGACACTTTTAAAAAGGTTGCTTCAAACCAAGTTTTCTTTTCCACATGTGCAATGCTTCACATTCTGCTTTATTATTAAGTGTTTTATGTGCTTACACTCAGCACAAAACTGGATCAAACCAGATGAAAATTAGATTACGTAAAAGCAGTAATGCAAGAAAGGAGCAACATTAGCTGATTACAAGTGTTACCTATCCTCCAGATGAAGAATGTTCTTTGTAAATAGGTTGTCATGATGCATTGTTTTAAAAGACACTGGGCAAATCGATCACAAACAGCCACAGCTCTTCAGGACAGCTTCCAAAGACCACACTTCGGAGTCTGCCAGTAAGCTATTGCACGTTATTTTCCTGCTCAGATGTTACTGTATCGTTAAAAAATCCAGCCGCAAAAATGTGTCGATAGGTGTAAACAGCACCAGGAGGCTGTTGTTTGTGTCACATTCTTCTCTCCTGCAGTTTATCTCGCAGTTTCTCTGTTTTTTTCAGGGTGTTGTCATGAACACGAAATCTGTTTGGATGCGTGTCTGTGCGCTCGCCTTGGTTTTCTTTGTTTGCATCTGGCCTTGGCATGAAGGGGCCGGGAGGATTGGTCAGAGAGGCGCTGGCTGATGTCAGCTGGCCAGTGGGCACATGGTCCAGTCGCATCGGATTGCCATCACGGGCCGGTTTTGGCTCGACTCTGACACGCTCGCGCTCAGTCTCCTGTCTCTACCTCCCATCCCCCTTCTTTCCTTAATAATGTCAGTCTCTTTGTCTGCCTTCTGCGTGTGTATATGTGGATCTGTGTACTGGTAATGCTTTGGAACCAATGCATCACTCATTTTTAAAATTACCTGACCAATTATTTCCGGTCTAATACCCAACTAATTCTGAGCAGTTACACACAAAGCTACAGATTGCGAGCATTATCCGCCGTGGTATGCAGGTGGTTCACAGTTACAATTTCACACAAGCCAAAGTCTATTTACTTCCAGGCGAGCTTGTTTTTTTTCCTGCTTGGAAAACGCACGGACCTCCTTGATATCTATTCTGCTTCAATTAGCAACAGATGCCTCCTTGCTGAGCGCTAACCCTAATTGTACGTGATGAGCAAAGCTAATCGCCCTGGTGCTGCCTGACCTTCGTACAGCTGTGAGGGGGAGCTTCTCCCCGAGCTCCCTCTCGAAAACCCGTCCAAACACACACATGCACACACTCTCTGCTCCCCAATATTTAAAATAGAGGGTGGCTGGGGGCACTGGGAACGGGGCTAGCTTTGGTGACCGCAAATTAGCTGCTGTAATTGCATATCCCTCCGTGCGCCCATAATTTTTCAGGCCTGTTTGGTGCAGTGAGGAGAGTTTGTTTGTTTTGGTGTCAAGGCGATTTAGAATCAAAATGAGGACCTCCGGTGCACATGTGGACCCCCAAGTCAAATGGCACCGCCTTAGCCTTAAATAGCCCCGCCTCACCCACTCCACAGTGTGGGCCGGAGGGAGACAGCAAGGAGAAAAAAAAAAGGGTGGAAGGAGAGAAGAACCAACTGCGTCCAGTTAAGCATTTTGCCTGACTTTCATGGTTTTTGCTGCCGGCTAATACAAATAACAAGGAGCGCTGCAAGGAATTGTAAGCCCCCTGACAACAATTAAACAACAGCTCTGATACAATAAATATCTAAAATCACCGGCATGTTCTAGTTCTCCTCTCCAGCTGTGGGCCACCTGAAATATTCAGGGTCACCAGCCAGTAATTAACTGTTTGGGGCACAATTAAAATACCATTTAAATGATCTTAGGGAGTATAGCATTTCTGTATTAGTTCTTGTGGTGTATACCATGTACCACCACTGCCAATAGAGTCAATTGATTTTAATGTGCATGTGCTTATTCCACAAACAAACCACTTGTGGGCACTTGGAAAAATGTTATAAGCATGGATGGATTCCAGTTTTCCTTTGTTATTTTAAAAGTTCAACTTGTGATTGTCTTTCATTATGGTTTATGGCATTAAAGCTGTGTTATAATCAAAGGGGTCATTTAGACTGGAAACACTTGGGACGTGTTCCCACCACTTTTTGAAATTGCAGATCTTATCCACTTTTTCAAAGCATTATTAGTTAAAAACGTGCTCAAAAGAGCTCGCACCAAGAAATGTTGGAGGTGCAATATGTAATAATTGGCCACTTGTTGAATTCATACTCCAAACAAATGCGGGGCAGCGTATTACCAGAGTAACTGTTAACTGATGCTAATTGTAGCAGCTGTTAGCTACTTAGCTCGGTTAGCAGTGCAGCTGGTGGTTCTATCATAGATACTGTACATGCTCTACCCAGACTGGGAGCTCTAGGGGAATGTAGGTATTGTTTACACTGCTAGCACAGAAGCTGTGCACCACTGAGCGTCAAGCTTTTTCAGACCCAGGCGGGCCAGTCATCTTTGACATAACGTCATAACTGTTATTTCCTCACATTCTGTAGTTGATTTCACTGACATCTGGGATGTTTTAAACTAAAATACATACATATCGCACCTTCAACTAACAACTGAGAATGAATTCATTCTTATACGCTATTTTGCAATTTCTTTCCCGCCATAATAATCTCTTGAAGACCATTTATGTTCCCAACACTTTTCAACACGGAGTAACGCATATAACTACTGTGCTGGGTACATGTGTATATGCAGGGCTGCTTATTGGCCCTTCATTTTTAAATGAAAAGCGCATTTAATTGCATCATTTCAAAAGAGTATCAACGCTGTTTATATCAAAACATAACTTGTGACATGTTTTCTGCACCTGCTGTAGGTGAGGTGACTGTAGGTGACACTATCATAGCCCTTTTGTCCCACCACTTTTCTACACTTTTCTAGTGACACCCTTGGTTACACTGCACTAAAGACAGTGAGTTGAGTTGTCCCACACTGTAATTGTGCTGTTTCAGTAGAGGTGCAGGACTTCTATATTGCTGTGAGAAACATAAAGTGGAGTAAAGATGTGACAGGAGCAAGCGA
The DNA here is from genome assembly GCA_900302685.1 of Spondyliosoma cantharus. Taxonomy (NCBI): domain Eukaryota; kingdom Metazoa; phylum Chordata; class Actinopteri; order Spariformes; family Sparidae; genus Spondyliosoma; species Spondyliosoma cantharus. The sequence goes on from OMLP01020193.1 coordinate 18,086, forward strand.
CACGAGGCTCGGTGTTCAGAGGGTTAAACTTACTTTTATGTTACAGAATGTGAAGTTTTTTCTACACTCTCTCTACCCCAACCCAATATCATCATCGTCATCCAAGATAGAAACAAAGTTGATCCTTGCCAAAATGGAATTTCACAAAGTCTTTGCTTAGCTTATTGTTTTGCATTAAAAGTGGTAACTCTTCAAAACCCTCCGGCTTATTTCAGAGGCTTAAGCAGAGCTTACATAAGTGTGCGAGGCAGAATAAGCGAGCTTTGTGTGCTCGAAGACCACCGGGCAAAGGAGTAAGCCAGTGTTCAGCTTACTGAAAAGTCCAATTTTTCTTATTTACCAAAGACAATGACTTGCAGATGATTTTGCTCTCCTCAAAAATGTGCAAGCTAGCAAGCAACCAAACAAGCATAAATCACATTAATTAGCTTTGCAGCTGTGGCGCGGTCCTGTTGATGCCTCAGTGGCTTCAGCGAGATAAGAAATCCTTATGCCATAGTGTAAATACAAACAGCAAACCGAGATTGAACAACAAAGACCAATTAGTGCTTTGGGTTGATAATTTAGCCTCATATTTAGATTAATTATACTCTTGAGGATCTGAAAATAAACATTTGATTCCAACCTATCTCAATCAAAGACACTAAATTACCTGAGTAAATCCTCTTTATCCTGCGCTTTGAGGGAGACCTAATCTTATTCACATGCTCTAAATTGTCAAAACTAAGAGCTGATTGAGAAATACTTGAATACAGTGCATTAAAGCAGCATTTATTGGTAGAAATGTGCAAGATTAACACTGTATTTAACTGGAGTTGTATGCCATTACTGTTGCTGTTACTCTGTCTGACTCATTGCATGCCTTCTATCTATTTAGATTCAACTACTTGCAGGGTGTCATATAATAACATATACTGCACATGTATGATATACAGAGAACACAGACACAGTTTGTACATCAGTGTACTTCATTAAATCAACAGAGAACAGCTATATATATGCTCTCATCTGAATGAGCACCACACGTGAGGATTATATGAATTGTAAAATAAATTGCAGCAATAATCTAAAGATTCATTTGTAGCCACGTTCCCGGTCTACCCGAGAGGTCTGGAGAAAATCCTGGCCAGAACTCGTAGTGGAAAAGATCGCATGTTGGCGATGACAGTGCGCTCAGATCATTATTCAGAAGTTGTTCTCCGTATTTGTGTTTCTAAGCAGTTAGGACAAAGCAAGCAGAAAGAAAATAAAAATTTCAACCCCAGTGGAAGATGATTTTGAAATTGCCAGCATACACCATGTCCCACAGCGCTTTCGAGCCACTGAAAAAGTTGACAATTGATTCCACCAGTTGACATCTTCATCCAGTCTTTGTGCCACGGAGGACTGGTGCAGAAAGGAACATTTTTCTCACTCAGAACACTGGGCCAGTGCTGAAATTGTGTTCAAAGTTGCGAGCCAACTTTTTTCAAGCACAAGTGACAGTTTTCGGTGTTCTAACATCAAATTTCACAACTAATGCTGGCGGCGGAGATCTCTGTTAAAGGATAAGTTCACCCAAAAATGAAAATTCTGTCACTATCCACTCACCCCCCCACAAAACATTTCTGGATCTTCACAGCAAAACAGTGTTGCAGCATTCTCCTGAACACCTAGAGGAGATGGGGACTAACAACAACAACAAAATGATGCATTACAGTTTATCTGGCAAAATCAAAGTTAACGGAATCCCCAAGATCTCAAATTAAGGAAATTGCTGCAACACTATTTTTTGCGACAAAACTTCACATGACTTTCCATCAGCATGGGGGAAAGTAGATGATGAGTGAAGTTTCAGTTTTGGGTGAACTTATACATTAAGCTTGATTTGTAAGTTTATAAATACTGTACACTGCATGTAAGTTTGGTATTACATTTTTATATGGAGTCACTCATGACATTATTAGTGGTCGTACAAATCATGCTGTAATGTAACTAAATAGATGTCACACCCTGTTATGTACGTACACAGAACATTATGTACATAGTGTACAGATGCCATTATCAGTAGACATGGGAACTCTGACATGCTTGTAAAGTTTTCCATGAGTTGTTTCCATTTTGCACTCGAACAGAAAGATTCAGTTAACTTGGGGTTTGGGAGCTGCTGGCATGATAGTGACATCAAAGCCTGACAATATACTGTTTGCATGATGATTCCTGGCGAAAGCAGCGCCAAGCACCAATGACTGTTTATCACTGAAGCTGTTGCCAAAAACCACAAAAACATGAATCTTAAAAAAAAATCTGGACTTCATTTATCACTTTAAACAAGTGAGTACCACCCACGTGACAGCATGTTTTCCTTCAGTAACTCATGTTTTCGTTAGAACTTGCCTCACTGGATCTCACTAAGAGATGGGTGTAGCGATGCAGGATTAGCTGCTCACTGACTGAATCTGACGAATCTGAATGATGACCACAGTGACTGAGTCATGACACCACTGTCATTCCCAAAAAAAGTTGGGAAGCTGTGCAAAGTTTAAATAAAAATACAGCTAAATCATTTGCAAATGAGCTGTTTTTACCAGTGACATGCAGTAATATCCCTTATGCCATCATGTGTTTCATAAAACCTCTCCCCGTCCTTGCTAATGGACATCTGAGCCTTTCGCCGATGCCCCTTTCATACCCAGTCATGACACTAACACCTGTTTTTTCTCCAGTCTTTGGTTGCCTCTGTCCCATCTTGTTTGAAATGTGTTGCTGGCATCAAATTCTAAAAAACATTATATACACTATCATTGTACTGTTTTGTCAATTGATGTTTATGTTTTACACAGCACCTACCTTTTGTGGAATCGGGGTTGTAAAAAAGGAGCAGCAGTTGGGCAAAGACTGCACCTCTCTCCCATGAAATTACACATTTTTTATATGATACTATACCAGTGGTCCTTAATAGGCGGCCCCCTCTTATTTGTGGCCCCCGAACTGTTGTTCTTTCACTATGTGTTTTGGTTGGGTCAGCACGTGTATACCGGGACTTGTCTCCATGCCAACGATACACAGACAGCTGGGTCACTCACTGCTGCAAGCGCAATTTTTAACTTTCACTTTCGTTTTTGGAGCAGTTCGCATTTTGATATTTTGCCGGCTGTAGGAGCCCGTTCCAAGTTCACTGCTAAAAGAAAAGGGTACAGTGAAAATCGTCAATTCAAGAAGAATGGACTGAAAAATTTGCATTAATTCTCCCTCCAACCAGCACAAGACCATGTGCTTAATATGCCAGGAGACTGTAGCTGTGATGAA
>OMLP01020198.1:8954-23287 GCA_900302685.1 Spondyliosoma cantharus
TCCATTCTGAGGTCTGTGGGAGTCCCGGGTCCTGTTCTTTTTCCCATTCTCTCCGTGGGTTCCTCTGCACGACAGCTTAATGCCCAGACTGTTGCTGGACCATTACCCAAATCCATCCCCTCAACGTGGCATGTCAGACCTCACAGACAGCGGGTGCTCGCATCTGAAAGCAGCATGTTTTTAAAGCCTTCGCCGCGTGGCGGAGGGGCTTGTGCAACGCCGCCGGAGAGAGGCCGCGGGGTTTGCATGGCCGAGGAAGAAGATAGCGCTCGGAAAAAAAAGTGCCCGTGACAAGCATCGCGTTTGCTGTCTTAAAATGGTTTATTAATATGGATTTCATAAATTGCATCCACGCTTTACTCCAACATCTCTGCATCAAATGCTTCCTGAGACATCTGCACCTTCGCGGTGTCCTCAAAGCAGCACTCTCTATATTTAGAGAGACCAAACAAACCGAGAGAACAAACAGACGGCGCTGCACTGACAGCAATGTCAGCACAAGAGCAAGTGCAGCTTTTTTGTTTGCTCGCACAAACGATCCTCATTAAGGCGCGCGGAGAATAAAGCAAATGGAGGAGAGCGACTGAGACAGGACAAGAAAAGAAAAGGCCCGTCAAGACAATCTCACATAAGCGAGCAGCAACTTAAATTGCCATTTGTTTTCGGAGAAAAGGAGTAACGACAAGTTGACAGCACAATCAAAGCACGGCGCCATCGATGGGAGAATGCGACCATTACTGTGCGCGCTCAGCCGAGCCAAATTGGTTATTTCAATGGCACAATTTCACAGGCAGGCAAGGGGAGTGTAATGTAATATCTTAAAAGTACAAGCTATTAGAATACAAACAGCATCCTCACACACCTCTCTGCTCAGCCTCCCCATATGAGTTACAATACATTTGTTATGTGTTAAGCTGACTGGCTGTGCACATTCTTGTACCATTGTTCACCATTGTGCACCACCTTTTGTACCTAAGGCTTATTCGCCTGAATCCGCAGTTCCTCTCAGCTCTACCGAAAGTTTCAGCGTCCTTCACTTGTTCTTTTGGTTTTACAAGCTGAGCTGTTACTGTTACGATTGTATTTCGTCGCTCTCGTCGGGGCATTTGTCTCCAGGCATCGCAGGTAGCTTAGCAAGCTCAGGAATATCCACTGTACTTCCCAGCTCCAAACAGCAGACAAGCGAGTCACAAGCACATTAACATAGCGGAGCAAAAACAGCTGATGCAGAGTAAAGGTTGGCCTGGCATTTTGCAAAGCAGCAAGAAACATTATTCTAAATAAATGCTCACGCACCGTTTCTGCTGGATGTGTAATGAGCAAAATGCTAATGCTAATAAGTTCCCCCCATATTAAATGTATTTTTAAGCTGTGTTAAAAAGCGGTAGTGCTGTGTGTCAATGTTGTGATGACAGAATTTTCAGAAGTGAAGCTAACGAGATAACCAGATAACGGCCCCAGGCGTTCTCCTGTCCGGCTCAATCAGTGAGAAACCCGAGCATTGTCCAGAACGGGAGCGTGCCTATGTTCCCACAGTTCCCACATTTCTAAGATTTCTTTCCAAAATTGGGCCCTATGTTCCTACATTTCCCTTCAATGTCAGGGTTAGGGGTTAAGGAAACCCTAACCCTTAAATTGAAGGGAAATGTAGGAACACAAGACCTAATTTTGAAAATGTCCTAGAAATGTAGGAACATAGGGCTGACCCCGTCCAGAACAGCTGCAATCAGCTCCGTTAGCTTCCTTCTTCCTTCATAACAACTCATTTAGTTGTTGTAAATTAATCTTGTTTCTCAGTAAACAAGAAAACGAGGACTTTTAACAGTTCTTTTTAGATACACATTTTTTTTTAGCATTACAACCTCCGCGAGGTGAATTGTTTCATTTTGAATTTTGACCCATTTGGTCCTCTAACATGTGAAAAGTGTGAAGGCTGCACAATTGAATATTACTATCCCCATTGAAGTTATCTGAGAGCTAAACTGGAAGTTGGCCCAGTCGGCTTGTGAAATGCAGAAGCTATGTGGAAGATCCAGGTTGTTTATTACTTAAAACAGTCTTGGCTTTGTGCACCACTGAGCAGTATGAATAGATAGATCTTTATTGTCATTGTACATTGTACAACAAAATTGAGATGCAACTCCTTATTAGTGCAAATTATAGCTAAAAACATAAAAACATTGATATTAGGATAAAATAAATAAAAAACATAAAAGTGTTTTGTGTAGTGTAAAAGTGATTATGCCTTAATTGCCTTCAGCGACACTATTGCTCTCGGGTAGAAACTGTTCTTGAGCCTGTTTGTCCAGCATTTTATTGTCCTGTATCTTCTGCCAGAGGGCAGCAGTTCAAACAGTTTATGTTCGGGGTGTGATGGGTCCCTGATGATGTTTTGAGCTTTTTTAAGGCACCTTGCACTGTACAGTTCATCCAGGGAGGGGAGAGAGCAGCCAGTGATCTTCATGGCAGTGTTTATGGCCCTCTGAAGTGCTTTCATCTCTGCTGCTGTGCAGCTGACCTACCACACACACATGCAGTATGTCAACACACTCTATTAAGCAGCGATAGAATGACACAAGCAGTTTTTGTGACAGGTGGTTCTTTCTGAGGAGTCTTAGAAAGTAAAGTCTTTGCTGTGCCCTCTTGATGGTCACTGAGGTGTTCGCACTCCACGACAGATCCTCCTCAATCTGGATGCCCAGAAACCTGAAGTCAGAGGCCCTCTCCACGTAGTCCCCGCTGATGCACAGTGGTTGGATACTTTACGTTTTCTTCCTCCAGAAGTCCACGATCAGCTCCTTCGTCTTGGTGGTGTTATGTACCGGGTTATTTTCCCTGCACCACCCAGTCAGCTGCTCCACCTCAGTCCTGTAGGCAGACTCTTCCCCCTCAGAGGTGAGTCCCACTACTGTGGTGTCGTCTGCAAATTTAATAGTGGTGTTGCTGGAGTGGGCAGGGGTGTAGTCATGAGTGTAGAGGGTGCAGAGTAGGGGGCTAAGCCTCACCCTGCATCTGAAGCTGTAGGCTATCCGTTGCTAAAGCACTACAAAAAGAACCACTTAGATTATCTAATGGGACCCACCCAGAATCTGACGTCCGATCGATGCCCGGTGTTTGCTGGCTCACGTTGTGCTTCCAAATGTTCTCAAACCTCCGTACTTCCACACATTTACACTTTACACACTTTCCTTACTCGATCGCTTGTCAAATTTCCATGCAGGCTGCCATCATTCCTACATGTCAATCATCTCTGCAGGGTCACAGGGGTTGGGAGCCTCTGTTTTTTTTTTCTCTCCACTGAAACAGAGTGACAGTGGAAAGCCTCCGTCCATCCATCCATCCATCCATCCATCCATCCATCCATCCATCGGGGCTGTAAGTGAGTGATCTAAAGGTTAAGGTGCATGAATGGCGCAGCTCCAGAGAGGAGGCGAAGGAGCGAAGGACACAACTTCAAGCCTGCCGCCTCCTGACACGCTGGCAGGGCTGCTGTATGGATATGAACCTTCCTATGATGAGATGGAGGAGATAACTCACCAGGGGGAACGAAGAAGGGACAGCTGAGGAGGAATGGCAAGGCCACGTGAAGGAGAAACGTCATTCACACACCTGCACTGTGATACGCTCTTCCCTGCACGATGCCTCAGCGCAGCCATCCCTCATTACATGCCTCCTGATTTTGCCGTTCAGAAAAAGCTCGCCCCTGGTGTTCCTCCAGGTCCGTCCTCATAAATCACATTAGATGGATGTAAGAGACTTTTTGTGCAGGACTTCATTTGCAAGGCAGGCTGATACAATATATATATTTTTTTTTTAAGTCAATTATTTGCATTGCTGCCTTACAGTGCAGTTGACGTTTGCCTGTGCTGGCTGGTCCTTTTCTCACCTTGTGTTCAACAGGAAGGACGGGCAGGGAGTGGGAGTTGGGAGTCTGCTGAGCAGGGTGCATAGATGGGGAGTGGGTCATCCTGAGTGTGCTGGCACAGAGGACTGCACATGGCAGGGGATGTGGTAATCAGGCTCCAAAACACTACAGAGCCCCATGAGATGGCAAAACTTACAGCCAGTCCTCCTCGAAAAAACTACCATAGGCCGATAATTAAAGCAGTTACTTACCACAAATATTTCCTGTAACTGTAGCGGTTGATGTAGTTGTCACCGCTTCAATCAAAGAAGTGAGGAAAGTAGTATGAAGAGTGAAAAGTCTGAGGAGGAGGGATGGTCGGCTAAACAAGGAGAGGACTTTCATTAAAGAGACCACTGATCACGTTCCAGAGTGAAACCAGAAGTCAGTGGTAAGTTATTTTAACTTTCTTATGTAGCTTATGTAGTCACGTAAGCTACATTGGTAACTGAACTTACAGAAGTAACAGTTATTTTGAGGCAAACCACCCTGTTTTCCTGAACCTAACCAGGTAGTTTTGGTGTGTAACGGGTGGAACACACTGCCCGTGTGCGTCTTTGTCCATAATAACAGGTTAGAACAGACGCAACACTAGCGTTCGTAGCATAGCTAATGCTCGTGTCAAGTGAGGCTACGGGGTCATGGACATCATACCAGAGCTTCACCACAGTTTTGATGTTCGCGTCTGTAGAATATGTCACAGACATGAACAGAATACATACAACAGATGAAGGGCAGTTTTTTTTCCTGTGAACACTTTTTTTTCTTTCCCTCTCCCACTTTTCCCGCCGTTTCACGTGACATGTGCGTGAGCAGCAGCAGCTCAGCAGCACGGCCGCCACGCAGTTAGCAAGCAGTCAGTGTGTTCAGTGGGTAACCAGCACACCTGACGCTGGTGAGCTGGGCTGCAACGGTCACGTTGTTTTGTATATTGTGTTTTACACGTGTTCATGTTTTTAAGGCACGTCCTCTGATGACTGAGGCACTGAGAATGTACAGTACATGTCCAATTTGATGTGCAGAGAGATGCACAGATATGTGTCAAAGGCTCGATTTATGACCTTAAGGGGATATTGCCTGGTAACCGAAGCTGACGAAAGGTTTGTTTCAGTCAAGCCACAAGCTGATGTTACAGCACACCTGTGTGTCACCGGGCGCTAGGATTTAGGTGTGTTAGCACATCGGTTGTGACACCTTAGTGCATTTCGAGAAGTACTAATTGGATGGGAGTGTCGTGAGGGAGACATTGGTGATAATGAGATGGCTCGTAGGGCTCCGTCATGGCTGACAGGTTGATGATTTGGTTTACCTGCAGCATTAAAAAAGAAGAAAAACAGTAAGTCAAGGTTTGTTTCCTCGTGACAGGACTCATAAAGCGAGAGCACGAACGTCACAAAACTGTACAAGCATACATAAGTAAATTAAGGACTTAGTGGTATAAAACCATATGTCTTCCTTTTCTCTGCTCTGTTTAACACTTTCTCCATCTTTCTTTCACTATCACTTCTTTCGGCGAAGCAATTAACAGCTAGCATCTTAGCTGGCGGCTGACGGCTAATTTGAGCTTTATCTGAGCTGCTGCAAATGATGGGAGCGCCGGGGGCTGCATTCAGATGTCCCCTCACCACACAGATGTTAGGATGCAGGTGCTCACACACAGATTATAATTTGGTGAAAGAAAAGCTTTTGAATCAAGGCCATTAGCAAGCTACACCCATCCTGAATTTGTTCGTAATTTAACTTGATTGTTGATTATAATGATGACTTCTTCAAAAACCGTTGATTGAATAATTTTTTTTAAGGATTGAGTCATTCTTGAGAAGTTAGCATTCGTGTGCCCAGACTGATTAGAATTCATTCCAGTGAGCTCTTGTTTGGTGTTAGCGGTGAGCATGACTGGATTATAAACAAGGCAAAGGTTGCTGGGCTCAGACTCTGGAGGCACAGGAGCTCCAGGGAATTGGGTTTCATTTCAAATACACCACTAGATCACGATATCAACTAAAACTGCGATGAGCAGGTTCTCTCTTATAAACTCACCGTGAGACTCTGTGTATATACTTCATGTTTCTATAGATTTCTATACCTTTAATTTACTATAATTAAAGGTATGGAAGGTACCAGAGGACCAGCAGCATCCCTGGTTCAAATCTGTCCAGGGAGCTTTGCTGTATGTCATCTCCCTGTCTCTGTCTCCCCCCAAAATACTAAATAAAAAAAAGCATGGCAGTGACAGGAACCGACCTATCCGAAAATAGAAAGCTAAAAATACATCAGGACCTGCTCTTAACACTGATTATCAGTCGTTAGCTATGGTGCAGGATGTGGGTGGAATGGGTGACCTTGGTATGAGCGGAATCATACAATATAGACAAGAATGTCTATCAAGACAGCGTCTTGTTTCCACATAGCTCATCTTCGTATATATGTAAATCCGACAAAGTCCATTCATATGTAGTGCAAGCTCTGTGTGATCTGGTGTTCACAGTCTGACAGCTAAACAGATCCTTCACTCATCAGATAAAAGAGAAATGTCCCACACTTCAACACACAAAGCAGTGTTACAGGCACAGACACGAGTGACGTGGTAACTGGTAGAGTCTCTGGCAACTTGTGAGGAAGAAAAAAAAAACCGCAGTTATATGTGGAAAAGTTTCTGTCACCCTGTCTGTCCTACTGACACTCGGTCACATTTCTGCTGGAAAAACAGCGTCGGTCCCCGGCAGCAGAGCCAGGCAGCGCACGCAGCAGAATGGGACATGATTTAGAGCAAAAAAACTTTAAGTTGAAACGTAAAAAACTCACCATGTCTATGTTGCCTTCCACTATTGTGTTGTTCACTGAGTCAGCCCTCCCGACCGAGACTTCAGTGAACTCCCGCCCCCTTGAACAGCATCCCTCCCCATGAGTGCGAGTCAGACAGGGTCCACTGTTTACTGATGGTGATTATGTAATCATGTCATTTATAGCAAAGAATTCAAATGTGTCACTTTCCAGGGTGCGAACTTGGCCGATTCTTTCAAGAGGAGTGGTTAAAAATTCGACAGGGGACTACCAGAAGCTTGTGGATGGCTATCAAAAGCACCTAACTGAGGTGAAAATGGCCAACAGATTAAAGCATGTATATTTTTGATCCAGCAGATTTGTTCACATTTTCAGAAGACCTGTAATACATTCATTACTGAACCAAACCCCATGATTGTCAATGTAAGATGTAATGTGGAGAAAGGTATACTGTTCCACTGTCTATGGGAGTGTCCGAGAATCATGGACTTATGGAAAGATGTGTGTTAGGAGTAGAGGGATTGTAGCTCCTCTTGTTCTTTCTTTTTCCTTTCCCTCTGTTTGTCACAAATTTAATGGACTGGTTTCCATGAGATCTAGGAGGTGTGGTTAAGCGGTGCTGAGGTTGCGATGACCTCACTTGGAGAGGCGTGTGGCTTCCGCCCCGGGAATCAAGAAAAAGAGACTCACCTGTGTACTGGGGGGGCTGTGTGGTAGCCTGAGTGCGGGCCACGCGGGAGACGCCGACGGAAGAAAAGACGAGAAGCACCTTACCCTCCAGAGAACCAGCCGGGTGCACGAAAGCCCATCCACCATCGTCCTTTTAAAAAAACTTTGAACTGAAAAACGAAAGACGGAGCTCGCCGCTCCTTAGAGAGCACCGGTCGGAGCTGGCGGCGGTGTCGTCCTGGAAGACCAGCTATCTCTGGTAGGCCGACCCACCTCCACACTTTTCTCCAGTGAAAACCAGTCCATCTTCATCCCGTCTTCTTTCCCTCGTTCTTACTCCTTCACACACACCCCAGATTAGGACTAGCATGTTACCTTAACTTAAAACTCCCTAGACCCGACTAGTCCGTAACAATGTGCTTGATATATTATCACAAATTGTACCTGAAAAGCTACCAATATGTCCACAGATATGTATCCTAGGACTGTTTCCGAAGTCATTGAATATTAATAAGACCAAGAAGAAAATGATAACATACTGTATACTCCAAGCTAAACACACAAGTGCTCTATTTTGGAAAAACCCAGACAAACCAAATGTTAATAAGCAGACCGATTCAAACTGCCCTTTAGTGTGGGAATCATCCAGCAATGCTCAACCTGTGTGAAAATGTAATACTTCCTCTCCCACTTTTTGGTGATGTTTTGGTGAAGTTTCCATTCATACGTAAAGAAAAACACTTTCTGCAACGCCGGTCACAAAACAAAACTAATTCATCCCAAAGGGTAAATCAGGTTTGTTTTGTACCCATGGCTGATAATAAAGAAACTTTTGACGTACACCCCTTCGGCTCCTTCACCTTCATGTACTAGTTTAGGATGTTGAAACCAAAAAAATGGAAGCCTCACAACAACTGAACAGGAATCAGAGGAAGACATTTACCGTCGGTCTCTCTGCTCCCAACAGCAGATGTTACGCTCTCAACACATTCCAAATAGCTGCAGGGCAAGACTGCAGCAGAGTGATTCCTCAACACTACAACAGCTACGTTCATGCCTCTGAACATTTATTATTGCACAGTGAGTTAGAGAGAATGTCGTCTTCAGCGCTGTGAGCACCACAAACAAAAGCGCAGCTCACCTTTTGTATCGGGGTCGAGGCAGAAATCTCAGCGATGGATATTTGGCCGGATAAAGTGATGTGACACTTCTCCATTTGAGTCTCGCTGATTTTTAAAAATGTATTTGGGTCAGGGAGATGGGGAGTTTTGCAAGATGATACTAGTGTGTCTGTTTTAAGCTGGCATATGCCGTGAACAGATTAAAATATTTGGATTTTGCTACCGTTTGCCCGTGTGTGTGCAGGGATTCGTGTTCCTGACATCTGCAAAAGCATTCAGGCCTTCGTGTGGGTTATAACTCTCGACTGAACACCGTTTAATTACAACAAATATTGCTTGTTTTCATTTTCATTAAGTCGCGCTTATTGGCAGCTAAAATGCTATTACTGAGCTGCCATTTCCATCTCCAGACCACCAGTTTCCTACTTTTATAGAAACATTTCTTACTTCCATTACTTTCAGACATCTGCTGTGGGCCTGACTCAGTTAGAAACTGTGTAAGCAGATTTCATGCTGCTTCAAACCCAGGGAGTGTAAAGTTGCAGTAATTAACATTAAAGTAATAAAACAAGGAGAAGGACAAACCATATAATTAACAACATGATCGGATGGATATGCAGCGTAGATGTTATTCCATGAGTCGATGTTTTGGCAACAGCGTGCCTTCTTCAGGGAAGCATAGTAACATCTTATTTATGATATGCGAGTGAAATGGCTGTACAAGATAGGCAATCGTAAAAAAAGGAAAAGAAAAGCATACTGGGAGGCACATTGTTGCTGAATCATCAGCTTGTGTAATTAAATATATGCAGCACATTCTTGATTGTAAAGTTCTGCCGGTTTTTATACAGGCATTAAACAAGAGTAAGACTATGTGCAAAATCCATACCACATATAGTAATTCTATACAGTATGTAGTATGTACAGTATACTGTTTTAGTAGTTAGTATTGAAAAAATGGCACAATTAGTTGTTTCATTTAACAGGAAATGATATAGTTTTTAATTCCAATATTTTTGGAGCTGTTTTACCGATATCCAAAATGTTGTTGTCCAGCTGTGAGCAGCTTCTAAATGTTTTCTTTGTGCACTGAATTGTCAGGGAATAGTGTCAGAAATCAACCATGCATCATACGCATTCTGTTTGCTTTGCACTGTGGACATAGACTGAGAACTGGATGGAGCATTAGAATTTATTCCCCATGAAAGCTGCACAGTGCCAACTGACGCCTGAAAAGTTGGTTGTCCAAATTACCCGGATCTTCCGATTTAGCCCCTCCGATAATTTGATTAGGAATAAAATGATTTAACTGTGCAGCTCCTTTTCTGACAAAGTTTATCAGACTGAGTGGATCAAATTTCGATAGTGAAACGCTTAAAAAAAATATATACAGTTTTAAAGCCACTTTTTTAACAACGTAAGCTTATGGGAAAAAAGTCTGTTTGGGCTTTTTTTTAGGTACACATTCTGGCCAATATGTGAAATTGACCTCAAAGACTGGCACTCTTCAACACACAGTAAAAACCATAAAGGAACACATTTTCTTTATGTTTATGTTCTCTTAAGATTCTACAGAAAAAATTCACAAGTTGTGGAGCCGTTTAACAAAAATATAAAAATGTCAACCAAATGATGATGCTACATGAGAGGTCTAGTAGTGACATAAGTCAGTGAGATTCATCCTCCAGGGAACATGAGTGAACACTACCTTTATACCAGTCAGTATGAGTGCCCCAGCTGTCTCCGGGTGAGGGCAGGGTACTCCCTGGACAAGTTGCCCTCACTGATGGCAGAGGCCGCCACGCAAGGTGCCAACTGCACATCAGGAGCAATTTGGGGAGCAATTCAGTATCTTGCTTAAGGACACTTCGACATGCAGCTCAGCCCAGCCCGGAGCTGGGATTTGAACCAGCGACCTTCCGACAACTAGCCGACCTTTTCTACACGATGAGCTACAGCCACCCCATCGTGTTGATGCTTTGTTGAATGTTGATGCTTTTTTTATATTTCCCAGTGTATGTTAAACGTCAAATGCTTAACCTGGCCTAAAATCTAAATGCACTTGTTCAGACTCTCTATTCATTGACGCCGAGCCGTCACCTCTTTCAGTCAGTGATGTAGAACTCAGAAGTTTGTTCCTTGAACATCAGCAGGATCCGAGCCCAGGAACTGCCACCATGTCAGAGGCATCCCTCGTCAAATTAACAAAATTCTACAACAGGAAAAAACAAAACAGCTATTTACATGCAAGCCAGCTTCTTAGGCAGTAAGCAAACTCTAATTAAATCAATCAACACCAATGCTGTTGATTGAATCAATGGCTGAGCTGTGATAGAAAATAATTAGATTAGTTTCCTGGAAGCAGTTATGTTCCTTAGATACCCTTCAACAGCAAAGATGCTTACCTTACTGCCATGTTTTATTCCTTTCTTAAACCATAGATCATAATATGTCAGTGACTTGCACAATCATGACAGTCCAGAGTGTTTGGGACATACTACATTATCAAACAATAGAGAGGCTTACTTGTTAATCCAAAATCCTAACAGCAGAGAATAAGAACGATTACGCTCCACCTGAAACTCCATCAGTCCAGTTAATCTCACCTAGATGTGACATTTGTCTAAATCTAAACTTTTGGTTCCCATTGGACGAGACACACAAGAACTTCGGAGAGTGACGAAGTGGGGTTGATTTTAAACATGGCAGTGACCATGTCCATGACATTATCTTGAAAGGTCAACAAATACTATGGTACACTGCCACAGACTCCAGATGACCAAGGTGTCCATTTACTGCGTCCTGAAACTCCTTGGGCCTTGCTGAGATTTGAGATTTGGGTCTACCACTTGCAACCAAAGAAAAATGAACAATCTAACCAGTGGAAAACACAGAGTGTTTTGGTCGCAATAAAGGCATATTGGTGAGGTCCGGTAGGCAAGGAGATAAGATCCATTTTCTTGGATGTAAAAGGAAGTCCTCCGGTGGACCTCATTGGCACCTGATCTCAGAAAAACTTTTTACAGTTGTCAATGGGGAGAGAAAAATAATCTTTGATCCTATTTGAATTGAGCCATGAACTTCACATACAATGTTTGTGAATTTAAAAAGATAATTTTCAGTCACTAAAGTCCGCCATTGTGATAATAAAATTGCATCCAGTTTTGTGTTAAACCGCTCAGTGAACTACATCCTCTTGCGCTACATTTGGCACTGACACCAACATGGACACTGCCTTGACACAGGAAAAGTATTGACAAAGATGAAAATCACCATGAAACTGCTCATATTGACAACTGCAGTCGTGTGAAAGTAGAGTTGTTCAGTTTTGCGAGATGCTAATATACAGGAGCAGCTCTACAATTATCAAGTTACAGGTTTTGGTGACCGTTCAATGAGCCGACATCACAAATGGAACTATTAGCTGTGTAGTCTTTATAATTATATGATTATGTCATTAAGTTTTATGACAAACCTCAAAATTTCCACAAGTTGAAAAATTATCTTTTAAAATGACAAACATTGTATGTGTTGTTCATGGCACAATTCAAGTGGGATCACAAAATGATTTGTCTCTCTTTATTCACTACCGTGCAAAGTTCTTCCAAAAAAAAAGGCTCCATGGAACAAACCAGAAGGGGCGTGACTTCCGCTCTCTATCACAGGGGCCTATTACGCTGTTCTCTTGCACAGCTCAAGGAGGAAAATCAAGAAGACGAGACAAGAGAAGTGCTCTTGTACCAGCACAATGCTTCCAAGTCCAGAGTGGCGATGGCTGCCCTCCAGTAATGTGGATTTGAACTCGTCCAGCACCTGCCCTTTAGACCTCATTTGGCACCCTCAGACTCTTTCCCAAGATGAAGAAGGAGCTCAGTGGTCACCATTTTGACAGTGACGATGTTGTTGTCGCTGCTGTGGAACACTTTTTGGAGGTCCAACATCCCAACCTCTGCATACAAGTTGCTTAATTGGACATGCAGGATTGAGGATCCGTCCCCCGTTAAGAGTACAGAGCAGCATTGAACACGCTGATCACCCAAAATTAACCGTAAAAAAGGAATTCCCAAAATATAGTCACCCTTTGGATGAATTTAGCTGGTGACATTAAAGGTGCAATATGTAAAGATTGGCCACCTGTTGAATCCAAAACAAACAGAAGGAAGCATATCACAAGCGTAACTGCTAGCTGTCGCTAACTGTAGCTTCTGTTAGCTAGTGAGCGCAATTAAGCGCAAATTTCTCTGCCACCACATTATCATACGAACAGGAAAGAGTATCTTTGGGAAATTAGAAAAAAAAAACACAAACATATCAATAAAAGCTTAAGCGCCGTGTTTAAAATTCAATGTCAGTATGAAAAGAAATTCCAGGAATCCTGCAAAAAGGAAAGAAATAATGATAAAATAACAGGAAACCCTTCAATCCTTCAGACCTAATGGATATCTACATACCGGTTTAAAATCTTCTGTGCTGAAAGGGAAAAATAACTACTCCATTTATTTGTTGTCCTGTGGCTGCTCATATTGTATTATCAAACAGTACAAATAGGAGGTGACCTTTGTCCTAAATCATTGCTACAGTCCAGGTTGCACTGCATTAAAAACTCCTTTATGAGATATTTTTGTCAAAAAATAATCCTTACCATCGATGTGCACGTGTTTAAGGCTGTGGAAGTGTGGTGTTAGTGGGCACCTGGGTGCTATCAGGATAAAGGGCTAGGGCGACTGTCCCCTCTGCTGCCCCTTCATACGCACCATTGTATCACACACGGGGCATTAAAATGGATCCGGGATGAACTCCCCATGCAGCCGAGCAGCTCCTGTGTCTTTTACTCCATGTAGTAATCCTTTATGTCCTTTTTTTTTTTCTCGTTTAATTGTGTTGGTGCTCAGAGACATGGAGAAAGTAGATCATGTCAGGCCGGATTAGCATGATTCATTTGAAATTTTTGTTTCAACTAATTAAATGCTATGGCGTTCCTTTATTTCTCATATACCGCTGATGGAGAATGGGGGGTGGGAAGGGACAGCCTCTGTCATCATTTCACCTGGGACCAAGTAAAGATGACAAGTGGGGGAGGAAGAGATAGCAAGCAGGCTGAAGACGGGGAAAACAAACCTGCATAATGTGTCTGCAGGACTTCCCAGCAAAATGTTCATGCTAAGGACACTGGCTGTCTTTTGAGGAGCAGGACTGAACAACTCAGGCTACCAAATTACAGAATTACAGAAGAGGAACAGGGCCCGCCCGTCGAGTGCAACAGCCTGATCCGACATGTCGTGGTGGAGACGGGTCTCTGTGGACACAACAGACTCTGATTTCATGTTGTTTTGCAGCCTGAGTTCCATTTTGTCCATTTCCTTTTCCTGTGACCAGACATTAGCCAGAGTAGCATGGTTCTTATCCCGGCTCTCTTTCACCCTGGGGCGGTCCAAAGGGTCAGGTTGGATGGTCGAAAGACGCTGTGGGCTGCGACGGTCTCAAAGTCCACAGCTCTTAATCCAAAACACCCGCTTTCTTCTCCAACGATGATGACAGTAGTTCTACCATGGGCAGCTTTTTTTTTTTCAGAGATAAAGATGAAAAAAATGTAGCAGAATTTTGAGGAGCTACCGACTGCTGCATCTTCACGCCCTGAATTTCATGTTTCTTTATCGAGTGGTTCTTCTCGGCAGCAGAAATTGCGACACTTGAATAAAACCCAGCCGTCGTTAGTCACACCTGTGCTAATCATCTCGCGTGGCCCGCCCTCTTCCAGGTCGCCACGGCGGAGAGGAGGTCGCGTGGCTCGAGCACCACTTGTCGATGCCTCGGCCTGCTCGGTCGTCCTCCCGGATCCACACGCTTTACATATA
>OMLP01020200.1:0-15763 GCA_900302685.1 Spondyliosoma cantharus
GGTGATTTTGAACTCTCCACAGTAGCTCCTCTTGGCAAAATCGATCCACTGTTTCCTTACGTTGTCCTCTGTAGGAAACTTAAATAAGCTAACGGAGCCGTTACCCTGCACACTGTGACATCCAGGAAAGATGCACGAGCGACGTGGAGGAGACATGACTGGTGAACTGACTGGTTGACTGGTTGGCTATCTGCAAACTATCGTAAGAGATGCTATCCGAGACTCCAGAGCAGCAGGAAAACCACCGAAGCTAATGCGCTGAATGTATTTATAGCTTCGGTCAGGTTTATGCTAATGATGGCTCCGTTACGTAACGCGGCTAAGATTTCTGACCCGCCCATTAAATCCTGAACACAGAAATGTTGAAACACAGTTTGTGAAGCCTAGCTCCACAATTAAATTCTAAATGGTTGAATGGCTTTTTACATGTTTTAAGGAAACACATTTATGACCTATTTAATGTGTTTAGAAGAAAATTGCTGAATTTGCTTTACACGGACTTTAATCTCTTCTCTAAACTAGAATTACACTCAGTAGAACGCATGCCTGCGGCCAAGATCTAAGAGTCCCCTTAAATTCAGTCAAGTCTTATCCAATATCAAATTTATAGCCCTGCATTACTCTAAATTTTAACCCACCCATAATTGCTTACTGATCATTTAAGCTCACCAGATGTCAGCTACTTAAATACATCTGACTTCTTTTCCATCAAGACTCATGCTTTATTTCTTGAGAAATTAATGGAAATGTTGAAAATCTTGTAACGTTAAAAAAAAAGAGAGAGAAAACAAAACATGCATCCGTCCTTTTATCTGGATCCGCACCAAAAGTCAATGGGAAATCTGTTCGGTAGTTTTTGTCTCATCCCGCTGACACATCTACAAACAAACAAACAGACAGGGGTGAAATTATAGCCTCCTTGACAGAGGTAATTATGTCAGTCAAGTAAAGACAAAAATCACTACACAATCCCCGCAGGTTTATGCTTAGTGAGTGTGTTCTCATTCCCTGAGGGGCCTACTGCACTCTATGTTCATGTGATATCTGACAACAAAAACCCTGAAGTGTCTTCCCTTGTGTGCAAATGTGGTGAATCATGCACCACACCAAGGCAGCGGAAGTCACTGGAAATTAGCCCTGCTGAGCAGCCATCGTGGCTCCTCATTTACCCCTGACATCTCAGCCTTGCAGAGTTCTGGCTGTCAGAGTCTTTTCTGCTTGAGTGGTTGTTGATAAAATTATCATTCCTTTTTTCCACCCACATACACCTCAACCTGATCCCCTTTTCTGGTGACAGTGTTGACTCATGGCTTTCTTGCTTCACCCCTCTTTTAGCAGTGACAGCTTTTTTGGGTGCACTATTTCTAGCTAGATTTTGAACCTTCCAGGCTTTCCAGCTGAATTTTGGCATCGTCATCCCACCGTGTTCATATGCTGCATTTCCATCACTATGGATGCTTCAAAAAAGGCTACATGACCCTGTGACCTGTCAAAACCCCCTCACTCAACAGGCAAAACTTCTCTGGATTTTTTTTAATGTGTTATTTCTGAAGTCGACTTTTTGAGAAACAGACCTTCATCTCCTTCTACTAGAAATTCTTCTTAGCTGGTGGCTTTTCCCAGGCCTTACAAGACAAGGATCTATAAACAGTGCAAGAGCAGCTGAAGTGGTGGGCAGTCCTGCTGGTCAATGGGCAGACCACAATGACTCTGGCACACAGGATGGTGGAGGGTTCCTTTCTTTCTCTCTGCCCTGAATGTCTTTCTTGCGTTCTCATTATATTCTGTCTCTCTCTACTTTTTGCTCTTCTCTCCACCTCCTCCTCCCCCTCCTCCTTCCTCCCTTTTAACGGGGAATGAAGGCTTATGAAGGCAATGACCCCAATACCAGTTCGCCAGGGATGAAGAGATGAATGGCAGCAAATGGAACACAAAGACCTCCCTGCCCTGCTGAAACCACACACTGTAGCACACAGGATCAACTTCCAGACAATACACGCTTGCATCTCCAAGCACACCTGTGGTCCTCTTTTAAAAGCATGCATGTTTGCGTGGGCCTTTGCTCATGTTTTTACCTTGTGAGTTTGTGGGAGCGTGTGTCCGTCACAGCAATAATATGTGTTTAAAAAGACATGCCTCTGTCCAGCCACAGCTTTAAGGCGACCAGATCACCACATGCATAACTCAGTTAGTTATGCAGATGCAGGAAACACAACAAGCTTTTCGACGTCATATGCAGCAAACAAGTCTAAATAAATAAAGAATATCCAAACTCATTGGTCGTCGACATGCAGCGTAACCACGTTAATTACACCCATGATCTGACACTTTCGTACACTTTTCAAATACTAACTTGCACATGTACATCAGAAGCCACAGTCCCACACTTTGGCTTTAATCTCACTCCCACTTGCACACGTTGAGAATGAGCGTGGGTGGTGGTGTGATTCCTGAAAAGATCAAAGTGTGCTATGCGGGTTCTGAGAAATGCAGAAAAAAATAGATCTAATTCCCAATTTAGCAACAAAGGTCCAGGGAATTCGCTGTAAAGAGCTCTTGCAGGGACCTTTGACTTTGGACTTGGCAGAGTGATTAGAAACAACTTCTTATTTTTAGTGATTGAGCTAAAATAGCTGACAGAGCTGAAGGAAGCGCACAGGTGAAAAATACAGTATTTGGACTTTGAAGTTTAGCATTAGAGTCAACCTAAAGCATTATTTGTAATCCACAGTATGTGTGACTGCTGTCTTTTTTACTCAACTACATGCGCGTGCACACAGGGGCACGCACACACACACGCGCACGCACACACACACACACGCACGCACACCATGAGCTGCAGTAATGAAATCCTTTGCTGTCACAGGGGCTTAGACCTGTTTCCTTAGACGGTTTGCTTTTATATTCCCCTTTAATAAAAACAGGATTACTGCATCTCAGCCACAGCATAGAGCTATGATATAGAGGCATGGCACTGACAGACAGTTACATATGGAACTGATCCCCCACTCTGTGGGACAAGCCTCCAGAATGAGAGAAAAACTCCATGGTATTGATTTGGCCATTTTAGAATCAGACTTTAAATGGGCCTCCTATAACTTCAGCTCCTACAGGTAATGTTGTATTCAGTTTTTCTATTTGAAAGTTACCGTGAAGTCTGCATGCAGGATATCTTTCAGGAATGGCAACTAACTATGATGAATATTAGATATCTTGATGTTTGTTGCATAAGGCATATTGTACGACGATGCAGTCTAGATCTAGCTGTCATAGTAGCAACTTGCGGGCTGTCAGGATGATTGAAGACCTGGACACACATTGTAAACCTGCTATTATTGGTGCATGCACTATGTCAGAAACCATTTTTGAACACATTCAGAATGTATCGTTAATGAAGACATCCTGAATAATAACTGCCTATATGTAAATGTAAATGATTTTGTCTTGCACATAAAATCACAATCCCCAAAGCCCAATTTACATATGCAATTTTCCTTGTGTCATCACAGTGGTGAATTGAGGCCATTTCCGTAGAGATTTGTGTCATTATACATACACGTGTGACATGCTGTTACAACATTAGCATTTTAGGAAACAAACGCGGAACAAACCAACGAGTGCACGGTTTGTTTTGTTTTATGAAACTGTAAGGAATAACTTTAAGGTTACCTTCTACTCAGTGTCATTTTATGTCCTTACCAATAAAAGGCCATCACGCAATGCATTATTCATCTCAGCTATACACAGCAGTTATGAAATTCATTGTAATATCAACTCCAGGTAAATGCATTATTGATGATATTTAATGATGTTGAATTAGCATACAGGAAAGACTTGTGCCATGCCTTGAGCACTCTGCCTTGCATAACATTGGAATATTTTTGCCAGACGCCCCCTGTGTTGTAATGAGGAATGTGTTTATGCACTTTCATTTCCACTAGAGTAAAGTAAAGTGCCCGTAGGCAGAGGCAGTGCACTGAGAGAATGCTCACTTGGATATGCAGCCACTGTCATTGAGTGTGTGTGTGTGTGTGTGCGTGTGTGTGTGTGTGTGTGTGCGCGTGCATGTGTCTGTGTGTGTGTGCATTTTGTTTCAGTTCATTGTCTGTGTTCATTTAGGTTTCTCTAGTTAATACATTGTCTGATAACATATATTTCCTAATATTAGTGCATTTGTTTTACCACTTACATACATTTTTTGTGTCAGTGGGCTCCAGCCTGTATGATTTAGAGGGCTCTATTGGCAGAATGTGACTATTCATCATCTAACTATGAAGCAAGGAATCTCTGTCCTTCTGTCTGGAACATTTAGCTAAAATGAGCTTCAGGTAGCTGTCATCGCATCATGTGAAGATGCTCTCTCAGTCCTCTGTACTAAAACTGGGAGCTGGTGATTCTAGTATTGTTTGCTGTTTCCTCTCAATACTTGCTGTCCCAGTGACCTAATTCCCAAACAGTGAATTAAAATTTCAAGTTTTACTCATCTTATCTTAACAGTTCTTTGGTATATTACAGATGTGTGTTTTTGTTTCTGTGGACAAGTCATCCTACTTATTTTTCATGTGTGAGCTTGCATGCAAACTTGCAGTTGTACACCTGACTTTGTTCTTGATGGATGCTGGTATATTTACAGTTACGTTATTTATTTTTGTTACAGTAGTATTTATTCCCGATCTCGGTGCTGCTATTCTGCTATTGTCTCGCCAAGTCCGACATGCTTTCTGTTATTGGCTGTAATCTTGCCAAAGGAATCGGAGGATAGGAGATGAGAGCCATCTCCTTGTTTGCATGTCGCCCCTCTGCTCATCTTTTGTTCTCTTCTCTGCTTTGTAGAGCAGGAAGGGAGACACGCAGGTGTACAGTAAAAATCTGGCAGAGGGGAAATGAGGAGATATTATCAACTACTGATCTTGATACAGTACAAATTGGGTTCGCAAAGATACCTGTAATATAGCACCTTTTTCTCTGCTCTTGTCATCTCTCTCTCCCATCTCATCCCTTTCTCTTTCTCATCTCTTTTTTCCTGCCGTGCGACCACTTCTCTTCTTCTCCTTTCTCCTCTGAGACACCCATAAACAGAGAGCATATATCGCTGTCGCTGCTCATTTCTTCACCCACCAATAAAGCACGCTGACGGGTCATCCGTTTCCCTGCCAGATAATGTTGTCTTTGTTCATTTCTACCTGCGAGAGAGACGTGTATATTATGAGCTGGCTTCTTTTTCTGCATACTTGATGTTTGAAACGGTGCCACATCATCGTTCTTAATGAGGTGAGGAAGACAGGTAGCCTAGGAATTAAGATGGATGAATAGCCAGAACCAAGCAAAAGAGGGATAGAATGACAAATGCTTTGTGTGTTTACTGTACGTATATCTGGAGCATACCCTGCAAACATTTTCAAGAGCACCGAGCAGCTTGCAAAATTGACAAAACATTAGCACACATTTATAGCAGCAAAATGACAAACATAGCATCCATTTCCAAAGTTATAATCAGATTTTTTTCTGTGAGAAAACATCTCAGACAGACATGTTTTTCTTGGACTTGTGCACCTCCATTGCTGTCTGCCAAATGCTTTTTTGGTAATTTTCCATGCTTGTTCTTCAGATTTACTCACTTATATCTACTAGTTGATTCAATCTTGTAATACTGTCAATACAAGTAAAAAGTATCCCTTGGATACAGTTTATAGTATTGTAACACCAATTATTGCATTTTTTTTCAGAAGGGGTGGGCGAGCTGGCCAAAAACAGTATGACGATCTATTTAAGACATTGTGAATCACAATTCAGTCATTTTTGGGCTCTTTTTGCTGCCCCCTTGCTGCTATAAATATTGCAAATGTCCCAATTATCTTACCTTATAGGGCAGATCGTCAGACTTGAATTAGCCAATGAATTTCTCCATTTTTCTCTTTTGCCACACGGCTAGCTACAACTCACATTGTTTTATTTACAAGACACTTTTTTGGTGTGTTCACGTGGCACAGATCTGCTACTCAGTGAGGTCATTTGAAGTTTGGAAACAGAAGTAAGAGGGCATCTCTACGTATTGCCTGAAAAGTAGATTGCGGACGCCTTCAGGATCGATTGCACTGATCGATCTGAAATCCTCAGTGCCCGCCTCTAGTTTATACAATTAAATGATGCTAGATGATGATGAGTGCTGAGAGTGAATCAAAACAGAAAAGTAGCTGGCGGGATTATTGTGTGTGGGGTTGTCAGTGTGACCTCCTTCATATCATACGAGTCATTTCATCCAATGTGATATTATAAATAGAAATAGAAATAGATATTAGAAATATTTTTATGTGCATCCTCAGTGTTGCCTTTAGTGTTTTTTTCACTATGTGGTGAAGGCTCTGCCATTGCCACTAGGTATCTTTCTGCATATAACACAAGTGAGAAGGCTTTTGTGGTGACTGTAGTAGACGCAAACACTCTTCAGCTGACATTGATCTCTGCTGACGGGCACCACAATGCCAAGGCAAGGTCACGGCAGCTCTCTGTCCTGCCGTCAGCCTCCTGGGCATGCAGAGTTCAAAGGCTTCTCCGCCTGTCTGTCTCTCTTTCGCTGGCTCTCATTCCACTCCCCATCTCCTCTTTTTCTGTCACTTTCTTGTACAAATTAAAAAAAAGCTCAGATATTATACCTGCCATATTGTTTTTGATAATCGGATTGTAGTGCTGGATGAGCTGGTGATTAAATGCTGACTAGCTCTGTTAGGACCTGTGGCAGAAACCAGGCTAATGACTAAGCTTTAAACGGCTTGATTTAGCCACACAGTCGAAATCATTCTATTCTAAATTCTTCAATCTGAATCTATTCCAGGTTGTGTTTTTACTGGAAGAGGGATGACGATGACTCGCAACAAGTCCTGAGGGACCTAGTGGCCTACTAACGGCTGCCTACGCACACACACGCATTTAGAAGCTTGCGTATCCAAGCACACTCGTGCAAAAAAAGAGACTTTCTCTTACACTAATATATCACACAGTTGTTCTGACCTTAATCTGGTAACCTTTTTTACATATACTTAGACGAAAAAGGGTTTGAATTTATATTTGACGTAGAAGCTCTTTTATTACTATCTTTTTGCATAAAAATGTACATCTCTTTGTGGATGTGTGCGTTGGTGATTTTGGCATGGTATTACATGTAGGCTAAGAAATTCAGTGCTTTCAGTTTCACTCAAAAATGCCCTCAAACTAAGACCTCCAGTCACATCCAGAGTGCTGTGCGGCTCAAGATCCATCTAAATATCGCATTAATGGAAATAATTGAGGAATTATCCCATAATGTACCTTGTCACAGGAATGGGAAGGGGGATTTGCATTATACATCTAATCTCTTTGCCTCTGAAATAATTGGTCTTCCGCCTTGAGATCATCCCATCAGAGATGTAGGGAGATTACCGCTGACTGACGACATGGATGGGAAGTGAATGAGGGATTGTGAGGAACACTGGGAATCTTCTAACAAGCCACAAGGATGGACAGAGAGATTAGTTTTGACTACAGAAATCTATTGAGACCCTAAACCTTTACTGTAACTCCATTTTAAAGGGAAAGCTTCAGAATTGTAGATTAAAAAGGGTTTTCCTATACCACATCAGTCAAATTGAAATACACTGAAATTAATATATATATTAATGTGAATAAAAACCCTATACATTAAATCTGAAAATTAATTCAGAACATTAAGAAATGTTCTTTTTCATGGTGATCACATGGAAACACAATAGACAATTGAGGTTTTTGGACTTACTGATGTACAAAAAGGCAGAAAGTTTAACTTTCTCATTGAACTTTTTGTTGAATAGTGAATTGTTCTGTAAAGACTGCACATAGATTGCAGAAAGAGAATTTCTCAGTAGCTCTAGACTTTGATGAAATTTGATTGCGCCCAGGTATATAGGAGTAATGTGTTCTACTTCTGACTGATCTGAAATTGCCTCTCGGCTCCCTCAATGCCCTCGGCAAAAGCAGGTAGACGCACCTAAGGACAACTTTTTTAAAAGAGTGCAAAACCTTATTTACACCTTGATTGCATGGAGCAGAGAAAGCCAATTCTCTAAACGGCTCTATGGTGTATTTAAGCCTAGTGCAATATAGATGAAGTGTATTTTCTATTTGCTATGGGATGTCAGATTCAGATGACAATAAGTCCCAGTAATTCTGGAAATTTGTCACTATTTCCTTCTCTTTCAAAGGCACAGTTACCACACTTGACAGACTGACAGATTTGCCTGTTAAATAGTGTCTGTTGTTAGTGAACGTCAGTCCCATCCATCCATTGATTAGTTTCCACATTATAGTTTGGGATACTGAAGAAAAACATCACATTGAAGTGAACTATCACCTTGGCACGTACTGTTTTGTATCTTTCCTTTCCCGTCCAAAAAGTTCAAATGTCTTCGGTGGACAGTTGGATTGTAATGAAAGCTGTAAATGGGCTTGGAATTGCCTTTCAGATCAGCGATGATCTCTTTAGCCTAGACAGAGATCATCAGACTGCAGAATGCCGCCTATTAAACGGTGAAAGATGGAGAGACACGGCACTGGAGGAGGGGAGGGTGAAGAGAAGGTGGAGGCTAGTGCATACCCCCCACTCACACACATACAGTATAGTACAGAGGGAGGAGAAGCTGGTGGGCTTCCATCCATCCCCTTCCTGTTACTGGCAAGAACAGGAGGCAACACACACACACACACACACACACACACACACACACACACACACACACACACACACGCTCACACAGTTATGCCCCCTGATAACCTCTCTTCTCTGTAAATCTGCTCACATACAGATTGGACTCCTGAGTCTGGTTCCTGGCTTGACTTACTGTGCAAATTGAAGCCTTCAGGAATCCCATTGTAACTGGCTGAATTGACTTCGACACAAAATGCGTCTGTGTGCGCACAAGTGAGTGTGTGTGTGTGATGCGCCTCCATGTGCAATATGTGGATCGTGTAGGAGGAAGGCATGGGATGCTGACTTCCATTGGATTTCCATACTCTGAGCATATGGAGGTTTTTGCCCCTCGTACGTCTTGCCCACTCAAACTTTGTGTTCACATGATGCAGAGCTGCTGTACCAAATACTGTTTGCAGACAAAAACAAAACGGAAAGTATTAAATTGTTCAGAATTTGGTTGGCCAACATCAAGAAAAGCAATGATCTTATTTTAATTATATAACAGTTTGATATCAAGTGGCTTAAATGTCCTTCTGCCCAACACTCAGCGATATGTGACATAAATGTGATGGCACACTGTGAGATATGATCCAGCCTCATTCAGTCATGAATATCGACACAGTTTAGTCGACTGCCAAAGCACTTCTCAGGAATGATTTCTCCACTGGTGAGCTCACGCTAATCTCAATCCGCGGGCGAACAAAGCACACAGAACAACCAAGGACGGGACACTTAACAGCGGCTATTAAATCACCACAGAGGAAGGGTATTACTGCAGAGTACAGTGTAACTGCCGCTGGAGTGTCCCGGTGTCTGAGCAGGTTAAGGCACATGCTGTGTGCTCATTATAGCATGGATTTAAATGATAATGAGATCTTTTTACCAATATAGACCTGCTTTTGAAAAGAGACTGAAGCTGAAACTGTCAGCTAATTTAGAATGTAATGTACATTTTACCTTATTGTCCATGAGAAAAGAACATTCCTCAATATAAAAATGCAACAATTAACTCCATTCCTCATGATTTTACTGTACAGAAGTTGAGGAAGCAACTGGAACATTATTTTACCCATCATTTGAAAATAAAATTCTGGATTTAAAACCCATTTTGATGGGTAGGCAAGGGGAATGAACACAGCCACATTATCTTGTAACAACCATTTTATTGAAGGTCTTCCCACAATCTGTCCATCTCATTTATACAACTAAAACGGCACAGTTTACGTTGATGTATTTGATCACATTGAGCATACTTAATTGTTTTGTGGCCTTGGAGAAGTATGTCCCTTTTTAATTTTTTGACACCCATTGGAGCTTACTGTTTTAGCATGTTTGCATTACCTTTCTCAAGGTCACATCCAATGTAGATCTACTGTAAAATGTTTGGAGTTTGTGCAAAGTGGCTGTAAAACAAAAAGTGGTTACAGGAACTGATATTGGTCCTTTACCGGTGGGATTAAGTGGAAAGAACAACCGCTTCTCAGGTTTAGTGATCCGATCTCAGTCCGCTTCACCCATGTGGACGGAGACGATTTTCACGGAGGAAAGCTGGATGCATTGCCGCTTCAATCAATAAGCCATTAGCAACCAAAGAAGCAGATGCTGTCAACGTTTGTCCTGGAGCCCTCACCATCACCCCTGCCCGTCAGGCTTTCATTTTGTTAATTCTCTCACCTCTTTTGTAGATGTGTCCTGGGCCCAGACAGGTTGAACTTAGCAGCAGAGCCTCCTCGCAGCTATGTTCAGGATGTGCCTTCATCGATGCGTTTTTGCAAACATAGCAGTGAGTCGTGAAATGAGATTTCTCTGCTATCATTACCGGGCCGAGAAAGAAAGCCACATCTCACTCTGAGTGAATGCATCGCTGCTCTTCCCCTGCGCCTCTTCTCAGAGCAAGCATGTCTAACCATCACTAAGACGGATCGATAGAGCTGAGCTCCGTAAGCTGCCCGCCGCCAATACAGGAAATACTGCATGCTGTAATGAGAGGGGGATATTAAGCAGTTAAAGAGGACGGTTTTAGCTAAGCGGCAGTAGGACGTGATTTGCGTGATAAAAAAAGCTTTGTTTGCATAAGTTTTACAACAAGAGAGCCTCTGATCTCCTTAAGGGCCAGTAGGTAGAATAAAGGCATGACAGATTGTATCTCTCCATCCTGAGAAAATGTTCTGTGAGCTGTGGGTTCATGAGATTTCCGCTGATCTAGCAGTGTAGCCGGCACGATATTGAGCTCCATTGTTTCCACACTGTGTGATTGATTCTTCTTCCTCTCAAAAAAGTACGTTGAATGAGATCTCGGGATTTCCTTGAAACAAAGACATCCCTTTTCTAGCAATTTCTTCAATTTATGCATTGCTTTCACACCACACTGGGTTGAACTTTTATTTGTTTTTATTGCTTGTATTTTCAGTCACTGAGTGCAGGGTGATGTAGAAGATATTTTTTTCACTTGTGAGTCGATATTGAAAAGTTATAAATGATTCTGTTGGATCCCCACATGAAACAGTGAAAAAACATTGTTTTCTGCTATGGGTGGAAATTCTTTTGAAGCCAAATCTCAATCAATTGAACATCACATCAGAGCATCAGCAAAGATCTTTGAACGTATAACCCTCACCTTGCTTGTCTTTTTTGAAGAGGATGAAAGTGCATGAAAAAAATGTTTTTTGGTTAATTTAGCAGTGCTCCCCATCCCAACCCATATATTTGCCAAAGGGCATGTTTTGACATCAAAGGGCCAGCTGTCAGCCTTGAAGGGTTTAAAGTGATGGCGGATGACTGCGAATTGAATGACTTCCAAGACCTGATCAAAGATTGACTCTAACATTTGGAGACAGTTTGGCACTTTTCTGACAATCCGAGGTCTATAAAGGCCGTGCAGTCCGCTTTAACAGTAAAAATAACATGTTATTCTTCGAATGAATACAAGCATTAAAGGAGGCATCTGTAAAGTCTCCGTTCCTTGATAAACATGTCTAATGAAAGCCATATTTTGGGCTCATTCTCTATCTATTCTTCTATTTTGCATAGCTAAAAGGAAAAAATAAAAAAAAGAATTGTGTTCATCTCTGTCCAACCCCTTCAGGTGTTTGCATTTTGACAGAATTCATACGGTCTTGGCTGTGGTAGAGGTCGGTGCAGCCATTGCCAATGCGGTGCCAGACGCTTCCTGTTGCTCCTGCAGAATAACAGGCTGTGGTGCCATGCCAGGCTATGCCATGCTGTTCACCCTGACCTGTTAGACTCCCCTGGGCTCCCAGTCTTTTTGCCTGAGGTTGATCACCCATGGTGGATCAGTCTTTGTGTAATTAACAGCGGCTTTAGAGCTTTTGGAAAAGGCTGATTCTTTTTGGTTTTTCAGGGGTTTTATATGAATTTGGCTTTCAAAGGGTTAGCAGTGAAAAAACAGCTTTTGGTGGGGCTAAATGTCTGCACCATTTGCCGTAAGCTGTGTCATTTGACTCCAACAAGCTTTAGATTTAGATGCTGGACGTAGGCTTGTTTACACGAGTATCAGAGCACGGCTTTTGAAAGTCACGTTTCAAATGACTTATGCACTCAGAATAAATCGCACTTGTTTGCTCTCTGGAAGTGATAATGATGGTGATACATGACATTACTTAACGTTTGTTTGGGTGATGCCTTTGCCAAAAGCAACTTAAGTGCATATTGCATATAAACATCATAAGAACAAGAGCTAGATATCAAAAATTCAAACCTTCCACACAGAGTGCTTACACTACAAGTGCTTAGAGCTGATATAAACTGTTTACATGGTAACAAAATTTTACCATCAAAGTGGCACTTTAGATGCTTAACACATCCTTGGTGAATTCCTATTCTTATTCATACTCCTCTTTCAAGTAATTGTATAGCCAGACAGTTTGACTGAAATCACTTCTGACACCTGGGCAAAGCTCCTGATAAGGTAATATTCAGTAATATGTTCACTTGCACTCAAAGAGCAAGGCCGGAAATTGTCATCAGTAGCATTATAAATACCTTTTCCAGGAGATAGCTACACTGGGGGTGATGGGGAATTACACCAAAGCCTGAATTAACCTAATTTTCTTTGGTATAATTCCGTAATACTGCGTTGCTCACATCTAACTTACCAAAGAAAAGGTGCTTTCATCCCTGGACTAGTGGTTCACATACCAGCTCTACTATGAAAAAGTCATGGTGGACATCAAAGCATTTGGAAACTGTCTTTCATCTTGCAGTACAAATGATGGCTGATAATGATGTAACTTCTAAACTGGAGTTCAATCAATACTTATTTCAGTCCGAGTTTGTTCTTGTTTTTAAAGATTTAAAAAAAAAGTTAGGGTTCAGCTTTCTACTTTAACCCCTATGTAAGTTTTCATACTTCAAATATCAAACACACACATTGTACATACGTACAATACAAAGTAACCAATTCTAACAGTCTGAACTGAATTGAAGTGTTTGCTGAACAGTGGTTATTGTGGCCTGAAGTCACAAGGGGACTATGTTATAATTTGAAGCAGGAACACACTCAATCACAGTAATGATGTTAACGTCAGTTATGGTCTTGACCGGTCCTGAAAGATAAACAGTCATCTTTGTCTGAGACCATGACAAGTCCAAGTTAAAAATATGATTTATTCAGAGAAGATACCGAAACCTTCAAAAAGTGGTCTTGTATTACAGCACTAATTGAGGTACAACAGAGTCAGCAAAACAGTACACAAACTCAGTTACACAACAATATTAACTCAGTGTATGCTAACATTGTGTTTCTTTTAAAAGTTATACATTCTCACTTTCAATATTTATTAAAAAGTTGTGGGTTGTTTTTAATATAAAATCATTTTCTTTTCTTTTGACAATTATTGAAACTGAAGCATGTTTATGAAGCACACAGTCTGTCTGTCTCTTTCTTCTTTCCCACCTCTCTTGCTCCAAAACTCTCCGACTGATGAGACACTGTGTCAGTGTCAGCAACCTCCTCGTCACTATCGTCGCCTCGTTGACAGGAGTCTGACGAGGAGTTTAACTCAGTAATTTTCAGGGCAGCTTGAATTGAAACAATCCTCTTTGCATTGTTCCACTGATGTTGAAACTATCATGTTTGTGTTGGAACCAATCTTGCTCTCTTTGTTGCATGTGTCAAAATGTCAACGTCGTACAATATGTCTGCCTGACAGCATGAGGGCATTTATTTCAAGCAGGATGGATGGACCGTGTGTTATAGACATATAACAACAACATAACTACAGTATATTGACATAGCAGTAACAAAGTGTTTCATCCCTCTCTTTTATGAATACACTTTCCACATGAATGTCTGTATATCCATAGCACTAAGTGTTTGTCTCTTGAGTGTTTGCACAGGGTTTAGTATGTTTGCCTTTGTCTCTCAGCGTTTGTGTACTGTGCGTCCTGTTTGTGCCCACATTTCTGCTACGCCATCACGCATTCACACTTCTCAGCAGACGTTTGTGCCTCTCAATTTGTTCCTAGATAGATTTAATTGCCGCAGTATATTTGCAAAGCAAAACAAGTAATTCAAGCAGCTATACAAAAAAACATCCAAAGCGCTTAGCTAGCAGCCAGCATTCCCCCTCAAAAAAATGCCTCTTGTATGTTAACATACACATGCACACAAAGGCTGTGAGTATATTTGAAGAGCAACACCGTGAGATATGAGACATTTAAACCCTTTTATAATCCAGAAACTACACAAGCAATAACTGTGTGTCTGCAGTGATTGTGTGACTGTTTTTGTGCCTTCATTTTACTAAATTGGAGTCGCGTTTCTCAAGTGTTTCTACCCTTTCAGCTCAATCTTCTCACGCACTGTGGCTAATGCAGTCTATTCATTTTCTCCCATTTTTTTCAAAAGGTCAACAGAGAGAGCGAGAGAGAGTTTTTTTTTCTTACTGTGCCAAACAGGATAGTTCTTGCTGGCTTCTCTGGATAAACTACTCTCTCCCCACTTTGAATCTGGAGTAATGAGACCATTTGTCTCACAGCGCTGGATAGGAACAGAGCTTATCTCTGTGTTTGCCATTAGAGGTGCATATTGCCTCAAGAAGAGCCCACTATCATTAATACCTGTCTCACAACTATACAAAGTCTTAGCAAATGGCTGTCCACTCTCCGTCTCTCCTTCAACTCTTTCCCTCACCTTGGTCAGTTCCTTTTTGATTCAGTAAGAGAAGGCTTTCAATATTTTATATTATTCAGGACTTCAAGAAGAATATATTGGCACTCCCACCAACGGAATCTGACTTTGTGTTAATGTCTGATCTACTTCACCAACTCTCTCACTCTCATTCAAGTTTTTCTTCCTCTTTCACTCTCATCCTCTCGTCCTCCATCTTTTTCTTGTCTGTGCCACCTTCTAGTCCAGTGGTTAGGATCAGCAGAAAGAAGAGAAAAGCCCCTGCATGGATGGAGACACTCATTATCTTCTCCCGCCGTGCAAATTGCCCTGTCGCTGTTCACATCTGATCTGAAGATAATTGGATAGTTCCTTATCTAAGGGACCTCCTAACTTTTCACAAAGAACTTTTGATTTTTTGCTGTGCTCATCACTACCTTGAAGTCGCACCTTTCTCCCCGACTAATCTTTCTTTTGCGCCAGGCTTTATGCCCCGTCAAACTTTCACATCCCAAAGCTTTCCTTCGCTCCACTAACTCTGGGACTGAAACTCTAAGGGACATAGTGTGATGGCTTTGATATTTTGCGTGTTATTTGTTCTGTTTGGGATTCACACCCGCAGTTTAAGTGGCAGTGACGTTAAGAGAGGCCCATTTCAGGACCAAACATGCCTTCACGAGGCGCCACTGGGTTTTTTTTTTTATACTCGTAACTTCTGCTGCTGGCCTTTGTTCAGCATCAACCATTACTGCCCAGTCGTGGCTTGTCCAGCATTTGAAGCTACATCCCTTATGCCTTGTTTGTGCTCGCCTGCCAAAGAGTTGTTGGGGGCTGTGTGTGTGTGTGTGTGTGTGTGTGTGTGTGTGTGTGTGTGTGTGTGTGTGTGTGTGTGTGTGTGTGTGTCTGTGCGTGTTTTGGTAGCCCCTCCCTGT
>OMLP01020211.1:2868-15171 GCA_900302685.1 Spondyliosoma cantharus
CCCACTGTTGTCAAACAATATTTCATCAGAAAACAGTGATAATTAACCTAATTACTTTGGAGTGTTGTGTAGCATCAGTTCATTTATTAAATGATCCGCCAGTCAGTCAGCTTGGCAGCGATAGCGGCTTCCAGTGCTGTGTTTTGAGCACTAGTGGAGCGGAGACTTTGTTTCCATTTGTGTAACAGATTGTAGCTATAAGGTTACCAGAAAATACTGTTTATATTGCAGTGTACCGCCGTGTTTACATTAAAATCAGAATATAACATAACATGCGGTCTATTGACACGATGGCTGTGTCACTCCCTTGTTCATTCATTCACTCCTCTCTAACTACACTCAGCAGTGAATTGAGATTTTGCTCTCTTATTAATCAGAGAGCGACTGATAACCAGCCAGGCTGATCATAAGATCGCATATTCAGGATCTATTCTATTGGAATCAGTGTTTTTCCTTTTCTTTCATGGCTTTATTTGACAGGACAGATGGGAGGAGGACATGCAGCTACCAGGGCACCCCAGGAATTAGTCTTTTTCTTGTCAGATTGCCAATAAATTTGATTCATTAAAATATGTGCTCTAATAGCAAATAGTAATTAAGCATTAATCCTCTGAATATTCAAAGTAACGAGTAACTGAAGCAGTGAAATGAATGTAGCGGAGTAAAAAGTACTATGTGTACCCAAGAGGAGTAGTGGACTTGAAGTACAAATACCTCAAAGATTTTCCTTTCCACTACAAATCTATGTTGGCTCCAAATTTTTGTTAGTGGTCTCCTGGATTAACATCTTGGTAGATCCTGTTGCACCTATACAATGTGACATATTGCATTGTGGGAATGTCAACTGAAAGTAGTGTACAAGCTCCTAACATCACTTTCGTTTGCTCCATTTTGAAAATCTTTGATGCCACTACGAGTAAACACGTGTTACACTCAGAGGGTTGTATAGTAAATAGGGAGTGATTTTTGGATGCAGATGTCGTAACCGAGTATCAAAAAGACATCGACTACGTGCTTGTGACGGAGCTGAGGAGTCGTTCATCGTGAGGCCTTTTATCTGACAGCGCGGGGGCTGTCTGGGGAGGGATCCCTGCCACGGATGCCTGACAACTTCGTGTAGTGTGTGTGTGTGTGCGTGTGCGTGTTTGCAGTGTGTATCGTCAGGAAAGCAGCACAGAGGGAGATAAAGGGCTCTTACCATCAGCAGCATGGGAACAGTGGGATTTTTTACTGGAGAGAGAGAGAGAAGAGAGCACACCTGAGAGAAAGTCAGCGAAAAACTCAGTCGCCGCAGTGGTCAGGCGAGCGGGAAACCCCCGTTAGACTGTTACATAAATTCTCCAAGCTGCTTTACTTCTAATGACATTATCTAGAGCCAGGAGCCCCCAATGGGTTCCCTGAGAGAGAGAGCGAGCTAAGCAAAGCACAGGTTTCCTGCTGCCGAGTCCCAGTTTTACACATCACCCCGTGCGTTGCTACAGTACCTATTGTTTCTCTCAGAGATTATATGGGCCATGTGCTAGCTTTTTTTTTTCCTTTTTTTTCAGTCTAATGTGATGGTGTTTTATCTACAAAGGAAATTCTGCACCCGTTTTCCCAGCTCTGTGCACCTGCGTCTTGACTGTGTTGAAGGCCTGAAACTTACAACGGGGAAAGCGAAATTTGATCCACTTCATTTAAAATTCCAAAGATCACTGGCACGTCCTGCTCGTCTGTGGCGAATGTCATCATCATTTATCTCCATCATCACCGCTCATTAGAGGTTAGAATCCGGATCACAGCAGTGAATCTAAAGCAAGACTTTCAAATGACTGCTGGAAGGCGAATGGCAGTGTTGAAATTGGATTTCAGCCCTGTGCTGCCTTCAGAACAAGCCCATGGCAACAGAGTCTGCCCGGCCCTAAGAGGGAAAGCAAACCGCGGGGAAAAGAGTCATCAGGCTGCAGGCAGGCAGGCAGGGAGAAAACATAATATCAGTGCATATTTTAATGGATTTCTCTCCCGTTTTTTCTGTCTCTGTTCTCCCTCCATTTCATTTCTCTCCATTCACTTTCTGGTTTGGCTGAAACAAAGCCGGCACGCGTGTTGCCTTCCCTCCTCCTTCCACCCACCTACTCCTTCACCTCCTCCCCCTCCCCGCCAGCCCATAAAAGATGGAGGTTAATGAATTCGGCGCTCATGCATGCCTCAGCTAATTGCATTGGCATTGGGAACTCCTCCCAGTATTACAAAATGTTTTCACCATCAAGATGGCCACCGGCTGGACAGCCGGCGAACGTGACTTCGAGAAGGCTGCCAAGCTTCTGTGAGACGAAATAATGACAATTGATGAAGCGTATAGTGCAGTTTTATTTGCTCGGTGTGAAAGGGATGGGAAGGGAAGTCAAATAACACTTGTGTGTGTATGAATCTGAGAGGGGCAGCAGTCATCAGTCAGAAAAGCTTCAATGGTTAACATCCACTCATCAATGTGGAGTGAACGTCAGACTGTGAACACACACTCAACTCAACTCAACTCAACACACAGCTCATTCACTAAACGGACATCGGAAGACATTTGTACCTCGATCCTGTCCTTTGAGACTTTCACTGAAGGCCTTGTTAGTGAATAAGGTATTTTATATTCCTCCACAGTAGAGGATGACAGTCCTCTAATATGTCTACTGTCTGGAATATAAAAAGAATTAAGGCTTGAATACAAGCCAAGCTCAGGCTACAAGGAGTTTTCGACTGATTTATCCCAGATTCAATCGAAGGAGAAATCTGGTCTGGGACCTTGGTCGGTGCTGATGTTTCGGCCAACATTATTCGGTAATGTGACGGGTTTACAGATCCAGTCTTACACATCCTGAACTCTTTGCAGACTCAGCCAGCACCCGATAATTTCAAACATGTTTGATATTCAGAAGCTAAATCCTGGATGACGATGTCAGGACTTTTTCAAGCAGGACTACAATAGTCATTAGCCAATAGGAGAGACAGCTGACAGTGGTGCCAAGCAAGGGTAAACCCTCTAGCCCTTTAGGCTAACGATAGCTAGCATGCTATTGTTAACAGAGCTTTGATGGGGAACAGCCTGTGTTGACTGCTTCTCCCCAATCATCCAGACCTATTTAACCTCCTGCTTTTGTTTTTCCTCACTGCAAAGCTGTTGCACCACACCAGTCTCCGTTTTGTTTACATCTGCTTCCCCATGAGATCTCGTAAGGTGGTGCTTCGCTCCCTTCGGCGCGATTAATAATATTATTCTGAAGCGTGTGATGCACCATTATTTTCCACTCTTCTTGAGCGTGCACGTTTGAGAGTAGAGAGAAGAACATTTGCGATGTTTCTCCTAATGTGCATCACGTTTCAACTCATTTAGACAGAGTGTAATAAAAAATACACTAAAAACAGACTCAAAGAATATGTTCACATATCAGGTTTTGCCTACAGTGATTATTTTATCTGCTCATACTGGTCAGTAAGACATTGAACCAACGTGTGATCCTTTCCGACAACTCTGATCAAACCTACAGACCTTCAGACCCAGAAATAACACTCCATAAAACTTGACAGCGCTACGTGGTCGTATCTTATGATCCAATCGCAAACACATTACAACAGAAGTGAATCAGTCTATTTTACTGCTCACTCTCGTATTAAACCTGAAACCCTGAAACATGCGGGATCCTACCAGTGGGCGACGCAGCGTCCTCGCTCTACTGTACGCCGCTGCTGCTATTGTTCTACATTAGCTCCAGTCTCTAAGGGGAAATGAGAGCGTGTAATAAGGATTGTTCTAATTATTGATCCACCACTTCAAGGGTCCTCACTGAGCGCTGCTGCTGGGGGATGGTGTGTGTGTGTGTGATGGGATTTCTTTGGGGAGCATTCGTAACTGGAAACCTGTGTATGTGGGGATTTGTTTGTCCTACTGGGAAAAAAGAAAATCCATGTTGTCTAGTTGCGGTTGGTGGTCTGGTACATCTTTTTCCCTTTTTTGTGCATCAGGTGATTTAAGTTGCATTCCACACGACATTTTCCAGTCACATGGTCACTGGCTAATGTGTGTGTGTGTGTGTGTTCACTGAAGAGTTAGATGGAGAGAAGCGTTGGAATGGAGAGATTGAGGTGGAATGAGAGAGAGGAAGAGATAAGGACTAATAGATGGAGAGGGAGTGTGAAGGGAAGGAGAGAGCGAGCGATAAGAGGAAATGTAGAGAATTAGAGAGGCAGGATGAGAGAGAGAGAGAGAGAGGAGAGAGCATGATCGTAAGCCTAAAGGTCATTTGAAGGTGAGTGGCGTCTTTCTTGCCACTCTTCAAATCCACGTGCGCCCTCCCTCCTCTTCATCCATCTTGCTCCCTCTGATCTGGTGGCACCACTGGATTGGATTCCCTTTAATAACACGTACAAGTTCACATTTCATATACTTGCAGCGCTAATCCTGGCATTTAATCAAGAGAATGCCATACAAGGAAGGATTTCACTGCCTTACATCTACAAGAACGAAAGAGAGGAGACGAGAGTTTAATCCTTTTCTCTTATCTGAAGATGTCAAAATTAGGGGATGCGTGATTTTCACAGGAATGACATATGAAACCAATTTTGGGGTCTTCTACATGTGTTCAAGTTCATGTGTGCTATTAAGGCGTAATTGGCATGTTATAGGGTCTACAGCTGAAACAATTTGTGGATTAGTGGATCATCAGAAAATATGTAACTCATTTTGGAATCACTAAAAAAATATATATATATATACTTTTTCTCGTTAAAAGGTAAACCTTTCCCTTAATTCACATTCCCAGTTGTGAGAATTTGCTGCTTTTCTTTGTCTCATGTGATAGTAAACTGAAGATTTTTTAGGTTTACAAGCAATATGGTGGCATCAGTCATCTGTCACAGCAACCATTAATTGAGAAAACAGTTGGCAGATTAGAGTTAGGTGACACTGGAAAAAAAATGACATCGCGATATTTTGGTTTTGCGATATGAACAAATACAGGAATTCGCTCATTCGCTTGTAGGGGATTACATTGTATCAGCAAACCAAAGAAGGCTCTCTTTTGTTTGATAAATTTACCAAAAAGTAATTGTGTGTCGCTGTGTATGCAGAGCCTGAATGCTACTCACAAGCAACAATCTCCTGCAACCCTTAAATCAGAGTTAAAAATGTAACATTAGACAGACATTTCTCGTAGATTGGTTAGGGATCACTGCAAAATTTGCTTTAGTATCAAGCAGCAAAACAGTTGTGGTAAGACGTGCTGCCTCACTCAACATCACACACACGTGATGCTGAAACAATAAATTGTGCCACCCTATGGCAGATTAATCCGTAATAAAAATAATTGTTAATGTAAAGCAGTAACAATATGCTGTAGCTTGCGGCTATAAGAACAGAGAACATAATATGCATGTAAATACATAAACCATTGCTTGTTGTGTAATTGTGCTGTTGTACAAATGAGCTGTACTTTAATGCAACACAATTCACATGTTTCATTCATTTTGTTTGCATCAGAGACACGATTGCTGAATCCTGCGTAGTAACAGAGGGTGAAAAGTCCTCTCGGCAGCATATGGGAGTGCATTCTTGTAGACGTCCTCACTGGAAATGCAAACTGTACAATCAGGCGTCCTCAGAGGGTTCAGGATTATAGTTCAACTTTCCAGCAGCCAAATGAGAGCAGATGTTGGAGAGAAGCATCTCCGACGCTCGCTGCATCGCAAACTGTCAGACGTGGACTCGCCTCCATCACTCGTCTCATTTAAACAGGACCGACTCACCTCTGAAGGGTGAGACAGAGAGGAGTTAGCGCAGTTCACCGTGAGATTATTCACACATAGTTACAGATACAGTAATGCTGCTTAATGATGTGATTATAGAGCTGAATGGTATGGAAAGGGGAGGGAGGAGGAGGGGGAGACTAAAGACAGAGGAGAAAGAAAGAAGAGGAGGAGATAAGGGAGCTTGATGAGGCGAGGACTGAGGGAGAGAAAGAGAGGCCATGGGGGGGGGGAGGAGCAGGTGTGGAGGGGATGCAGAAAGGAAGAGAGGGGGAAAAGGTGACATTCTGAAAAAACAAGGAATGAGAGAAAAGAGACGAGAATAGAAAACTGGACCACGGCCGATGCTGGGGGTTGGTGTTTGAGAGGCAGCAGAGGAAGACGTTCGAGGAGCAGCTCTCCTTCTCTTTCACCTACTTTTACTATAATGCTTCTTTTCTTTTTCTCAAGTCACAACTCACTGTTCACTGAAGCAGCAGAGTGTGTGTGTGTGTGTGAGAGAGAGAGAGAGAGAGTGAGACAACGCCCACACTCGCGCTACATCACACTCATTAATCCCCTACTGTGCATCCACGCCAGACCTCTTCCATCAGGCTCTTAAACGCGCCAAATGGTGTGTCACGGACATGTGTGCATGTGTGTGTGTGTGTGTGTACATTTATGCATATATGGCAGGTGCTCCTCATACACTCACAGATAAGGCTTATCCAATTGAAATGGTGCTGTCTTGCTCTCTCTCACACTCACACTCACACACAAACCAGTCCGTTGACCCTTGGGACTCACGCCTGCACGGCTTGATAATTACTTTCTTTCGCTCGCCCCCACCTCCACTTCCACCACCACAATGCCGTCTCCCTGTCCTCCACTTAACCACCTGCCACTCCACCATTGCATGCAGCGATAACTAGAATCACGCGGTCATCGGTTTTGGCGTCGGGCTGGTTTGACAACAATAAGAGCACACAAATGTGTTTGATTAAGGGAGACGTATGTGTAAAAAATCTCAGATTTTCTAGCACCTCCGTCAGCAGCTCTGGATCACATTTTTATCCCCCAGAAAAAAGCCTCTGTCCCCGGGCAAGGGCAGGAGCGCGTGGTCCTGTGGCCTTGTGGAGCTCAGAGGCTCTGGAGCTGAGGAAATGGGCTGTGTTAGGACAGATCGATGGTAATCACACCTCCCCACAGTTGGCTCTCTCTCTCTCTCTCTCTCTCTCTCTCTCTCTCTCTCTCTCTCTCTCCCCCTCCCTCCCTCTCTCTCCCTATCTCTCTTGCTCACTCAGCCATGTGATGAGAGGATGAGTTGTGGCGCACTGTAAATTTCATCTCTGTCAAGCCAGTCGCTTTCTGGCCCTCGGCTTGAGGGGAAACATCTGCTGGTGGGAGCGAGGCCACACTTTGGCGAGAGAGTGGTTCACAGTGGGTGATAAGAGGGCAAGTGTTTGAAGGAGAGGAGGGTAGCCATTAAGAATGTGAACATTCTCACACTGTACCCTAACAGGGACTAAATGAAGCATCAAAGATAGAGGCCCAATCCCAATCCCCCCCCCGGCACCCCTGCCATTTAGCCCTACCCTTCCCTTTTGCACATTTACACAAGTCACAATTCTTGTTGGGATGGAGGGGTAAACTCTAAGGGCTTTTCTAGCACCGCGTCACAGTAACTTGCCGCCTCCAGTTATTTTAATGAGGCAAGGGCGGCAGAGGAGAGGCGGTTTCGACCACAGTGGTTGGACTAAGAAGTGATTGCCGCCGTGAACGTGCACAGATGCACAGATGCCACTCGCGGAATTTGTGGCGCGAGCGTTTCGGATTGGCCGATCAAATAGAAATGGATGGACACAGATCAGAAGCAAACACAAAGGAGCTGATAATGTTGGTATCTCATTATCCGGAGCTGTTATGTTATTGTACTGTACAAGCTAGTATACCTGTCATTGGGATTTTTGGGTCAGTTGTACCGACACTACGACGTTCACTAAAGCACCTGCCTATCATCGCAGCGTCGGACTGCAACGGTGTCAGCTGTGCTTTTAGTAACGCGAGAGTATTAATGTTCTGTTCTTTATACAGGCACAAAACAACCAAGACAAGTCTGTTAATTCTCGGTAGCTAGGTAGCGTTACATTGTCACAGCTCATATGTGCATGACAGTTTTGCATTTATAGGTATTTCAATGTTGCCACCCCTTTGATGTAGTGAAGTTGCATAACATTCTAATATCAGTGCAGACGAGCGCAGGTTGCTAATATTAGCCTAAAAAAGCATCGCTATGAAGCAAGGTTCCTTCTTATTTGATTGCTTGAAGTTGGGACCAAACCGGCAGCATCATTGCTTTTCCGTCTCCATCATATAAATGGAAAATTGCATTGTGAAAATAGCTACCAGGATTCCAGGATGCGTCGTTTTACAGACAGATGATGTATGAGGGTGTTGAAGGGTTGTCCCATTTCATAGGGGCAGATTTAAATCACTACCCCCTGTAACTTTGTTCTGATGGTCAAGGGGACACTTAAAAATCGGAGGTAGGGCTAAAAATTGGAAATGGGATTGAGCGCAAATGAAGGTATGAAGGTTGAACGGTGAAGTGCACCAGCTCAAGGGGAAAGCAGGTATTTTGAGTCCATGTCAAGCCACCACTTATCATCCAGGAGTTTTTTTGCCGAGCACAACAATACCTATTGAAAGGTTATAGTGTCTGTCCACCCACACCTTAGACAGATGTACATTAAACTCTGCCAGTTTGATAATGTTAACACTGAGGCCATGTCCACCCTCAGGATAAATCCGCGTCTACATTGGCAATAGTGAGCTCCAATTTCAGTGTTGAGGGTTATTACAGGGCATAACTACAGGGGCCATATAGACCTTGTTAGTGGGCACTTAACCATCTGTACACAAATCTCCACTCGAACACAGTGGAATATTTTTCACACAGCCGTGCCTCATTTTCATACTGACCTCTACAAACTGAAGTGTCCTTTCAAACCCATTCAGGCGTACTGAAGCATTCATAAAACACTTCCCCTCTTTAAACCGCGACCCCATGAGAGAGATGCTGTCACAGAATATTCGGCGCTACAGATAAAACCTGACTATGGAATATCAGAAGCTCCCATCTGTCCACATTCCGTCTCTGCCCCCCTTCTTCTTGTTACTTAACAGCGCCCTGTTTTTGTGTCAAGGAAAGGGCATGTCTGTCTGAAGACACCAGCAAATGAACAGGTCACCCAGGAGTCCCACTGGCTGATGGATGATAAACCTTGTCATTGAAATGTGAGCAGAATGCAGCAATTCCACAGTGTCGTGATGGCATTGGGCTGTAACACAACCGGGGCTGAAGGAAAATGTATTCCAAACGCATACTGGAGATGTGTAAAAAAAATAAAGATGCATGCGTCATACTAATGCTCCCAGTGAGAGGATGCTGTGTAAAATGAGCAGCACTGTGGTAACTATTCACAATATGCAGATTAATCTGTTTACATTTAGCATGGCCTTCCTGTTACATGTGCTGTTAGTGGTAAACATGAGGGGACCCGGGTTGTATTTGCATTCT
Organism: Spondyliosoma cantharus; assembly: GCA_900302685.1. Taxonomy (NCBI): domain Eukaryota; kingdom Metazoa; phylum Chordata; class Actinopteri; order Spariformes; family Sparidae; genus Spondyliosoma; species Spondyliosoma cantharus. The sequence goes on from OMLP01020211.1 coordinate 12,200, forward strand.
ATTATATGTGTCCCTGAAAACAATCAATTCCGGGGAGAAGTGAGTTGAGAACAATGTAGATGGATGATGAGGTCAGCTCTGGAAACTAAAATGAGGCACTGTATTTTTGTATCTTTTTGGACAGATATACAGTCAGACAATGGCTCAGATTGGCATGAATATGACTTAATTTCCACTTTAATGACAGACGGATAGCATACACATCGGTATTCTCCAGCCCAGTCGCCAGGATATTATGTTAGCAGTTGACGCTTCTGCAAACCGCAGATACATCCTAGCCACCTGAGGCAGCAAGAGGTGGAGGGGATGGTGGTGGTGTTTTTACAAGCCAACAAGGCTGCCAAATGGGTGATTAGAGTTTGAGAGTTTAAGCACACCTGGAGACATTTCCATCAATTTTTGGGGCATCGAACCCGGGTGTTTTTAAGGAGAGCTGCGGACCTTTCCAGTGGCTTTTGTGGTGACCAAAACTGGTTATTTTCCGCAGGTATTCGGACCGTTTCCATGGTGAACAAAATAGGTATTTTTAGCCAAACCACGATGCGTATCTAAACCTTACCAAGCAATTTTTGTGCCTTTAATTTAACTATAGCATACAAGCGCTGCATCTGGATGACAGAGAAAACGAAAATCCAACCTAAACAAACACAGAGTTGCAACATAGAGAAACGTCCTGTTTAAACTCAGCAGTGGTTTTGGAGAAATGCACTCGGCTAACATTTATTCTGGCGATAGGGTTGGTGTTCTGTCATAATAACAGTTACCTTCCACAGTTTGTTTCCATTTTGTACTGAACAGGATGCCAAGGAAATATAAGCACAGGTGCATGTCTTACCTGGTTTTTCAAATCCAGCCTGGGACATGGGCGTCCTCCGTTGAAAGCTTTCTCCCTGAGCCACTTGGACCTGATCTTCAACCCACTGCCACAGGATGCACTGCAGGCTGACCAGGCCGACCAGTCGCTGAGCTTACAGTCCAGGGGGCAAGGGATGTGGCAAACCTCCACCATGTAGCCTGAAATTGAACATTAGCAGACGGGAGGGGGAGGCCTGATTCAGCGTCTGCAGCGAGGATCACATTAATAATGTCAGACAGACGTGCCACTGGCCTGCGCTCTGCCAGACCTTGGACTTGCTCGCTGTGACACCAAGAGATAATTATCTGACTAATGAGTGTCTCATTCCTACACTGTGCCAACACGGCAAACTAAAACTGAGTTTTCACACTGCATTATGCTTTTTGTTTGTTTGCTGTCTCCGGATAACTTTATTTGCATGATTCCAACCAACTGTCTCTCACACTGAAATGTGCAGAAAAGACATTTCCATTAGCTACCGTCTGCAAGAATGCATTACAAATAGGGTTTCATTAATTTGACAGTATAGTTTCCGATTATTCTGACGGTGTATGTACAGTTCTAAATATACTCGCATCTACTGAAAAAGTTGTTTTTATTTAACTAGAAAGCTTGTGAGTCATCTTACCCAAGAGCAGATGCAAGTATAAAGTCAGTTTCTCTCAGGAGAAAATAAATGGCAGTGATTTAATTAAAATATAACTGATATTTTCCTAAAATTGCCTTTTGGAAGCATCGTTCACTTTTGATAGAAGTCCTTGAAATCAATACAGTGTTAGTCTGCTTCTAGCCGCCCACATCTGAGAATTGCTCAGTGATTTCCAATAGGTCTGGTGTTGTGCCCACTGTGTTTGAGCCAGGCAAAGAAACAGTGGACCATGGCCAGTCAGACTACGTTGGCATGTGTGATTCTCTAGATACTTTCCCTCACTACTTTGTAGAGTGTCACACAAAAGAAGCACGCACAGCATTGAAAAAGAAAGGAGCAGGCAAGCGAGGCCACAGACTGGTGACTGTCCCGTAGTGCCCCCTGGTATCGCAGTTTATTTGGGGCCATTATGAATCGCCCAGAGAATCGAACATAGAGAGGGCATAAAAGAGTACTGAGAGCTTCTGAGAAGTGCTGGTGCGTAAGAAGAAGTCATGGGACACCAAAGAGCAAAATGTAAAAGTGCTTCTACACTGGCCCACTTTAAGCACTGCAGATCAATGCTTGCTAGAGGGCATTGGAAATGTGGATGTCATCTCACTACATACTGTAGCTACCAAGCTACCAAGCTACATCCATGAAGAGCAGTGACAGGAAATAGCAACACGCATGGATACGGTCAGCACGGCTGCTAAAATTGTTGTACGTTAATTTTGTCTTTTTAAAATCAACATATTTCTGTGATCAACTAGCTACTTAAGGTTCCTTGTCAATTAAAGATGACGTAGAACAATACGTCACTTGTTAATGATTGGCAAGCAGATATCCACATAATGGATATCTGGGCGAAGACTTCCGCTTCTACATCCACATACAGTCCGATTAATAGCTTGAGACGTAAGAATGGAGCTTAATTTATCCGTGACTGGATTTAAAAAAAGCTAATAAAAAGCCGACGATGGAGGTTTGTAGTCCTACCTGAGTCTGTACAGAGTGTGGGGTCGACCAGGTGTCCCTGCTGGTCGATGCAGGCCACTGCTCTGTAGCGCAGACCCTGGCCACACTCCTTTACCTCCCGGTGGCTCATCCAGCCCTTCAGGGACCACGGAGCTGAAGGATCAGGGAGGATGCAAACCGACCAGTTCCCATAGGGCTGGGACAAAAACTCATCGCAGGGACACATCTCTGTCTCCTCCAGTGGGTACGACTTCTCATTCAGGCAATGGTCCTTCTTTTTACTGCGACCTGAGTAGAAGATGGACAATTAAGGGAAGGTTAGTGTGCACTGGGTGGGTGATGAAAACTGTATGACTTTTTCCATCACTGGAAAAGAGTGTAGAGTATGTAGTAGTACTGGGAGATCATCCTGCCTGCCAGGTCGCGGCTAAACATGGATGGAGCATCTCCAGAGTGCAGCCACAGTGCGCCCGATCTGCCAAAAAAACAGGGCTGTGCTGACATCTTGCC
>OMLP01020215.1:0-18943 GCA_900302685.1 Spondyliosoma cantharus
CCCCCCCTGCAATCTCTTACTGCCTTCACTGCCCTCTCTGGATATTACTATTGCTTTCCCCATCCTCATTTTCAAAGTCATGGCAACACAGCTGCACAACCATGTTAGTCAATTAGCTCAATGTCAGTGACTGTAATGGACTTGTGGACATGATGCCCCTGTGGCGTTTGGAGCGCTCTTTCACACAGGCTCTACTTTATCACATAGTCCCATCGCCTGAGCCGCCTGCACGGGCAGACGCTAAAGGTCAACTTTCTGCAACAGTTATCCCTCCAACGCCCCAGGTGCCCTGGCGGGCAAGAGTAAGATGGGTCAAAGAACCATCCAGTCTTTACAACCTCTTCATTTCAATAGGTTTTGCCATAATTTCTGCAGTCAAAACATTGTATTCACCAGGTCACTTGTTGAGCAGTCAGATGATTTTACCTTGGGACTGTCCTATGAGGGACTACTGGCAGCTACAGGTGTCATTTAGGTGTGATGATGAACAGAGAAGCTACTGTTTGAAAACCGTAATGGCTGCTCCTTAAGAGTTTTAATCGATGCTATAGCAGCATATGCTATCGGAACTGGAAAGTCGTTTTTCATTGATAGAAGAGCAAAGAAGCCACTGAAGGCGTTTTTTTTTTTTTTGGGCCTCTCTTGACTCGCTTCGCTAACAGTTTGATTTACCAATGGGCTCCACAGTTAGCACCCATCTACATCTCATGGTTCATTGATCTGTTTGGCTGAAGTTAACCCATGATAGATAGATAGATAGATAGATAGATAGATAGATAGATGGATACCAATCACCTGCCAAAAAGTTTTTTTTTAGAAGTGCCTGCCCTTTTTCAAACAGTTTCTGGGGATGACCTCACAGATGGGTCAGTGTAAAAAAATATGTGGAGTCTCAGGCTATCAGATGATCATACTTTTAATAAACACCTAGATTAAGCCAAGCTTATTTGGGAGAGAAAGTGAAGTCAAATGCTAAAATGATCACCCCATCTGTCCATCAGAGAAGTCTTTTGGAAGTTTACAGTTCACAGTACTTGGCGTAGTTGTGCTTAAACACAGTTTTCTTGTGGAATAATAATAATATTTTTTGTATTAACAATTAAAGTGGCTTGGGTAATCAGGCTAAACTACTGTCTTATTTACAACCTGAATGACTGTGTGTCGCATCACTATGTGATCTCAGCAATTACTCTGATGAGTAAAATGCTATAACCATTAGAAATTAAAACAATAGGACCGTAGAATGTTTTTTGGGCTACCAAGAACAAGCACTATAGTCGTCACTTAGCCTTTGAGACTTCCCGCTTCTCAATCGTAGTCCTGTTTGTTTGGTAAAACAGGGGCTAAAGCTTTAGTGTCGCCACAGTGGCCACAGTCTGTTCCTCCAGGGCTGCCAGCTTCTCAGACCAACACCGCGTCTCAACAAGATATTTCCATTAGCCACCGCGATTACCATCGCTCCCCCCTCTCTTTCTCCGTGCACCCTCAAGAAGCAGTTCTCTGAGGAGAAAGCATGTGGGACTCGCAAACACTTCTCCCCCACTTCCACCTCTCACATCCCAGCATGTACTGGCCCTGCATTAGCACACTCGGGTGGGCCTGTTGCTGTGCAGCAGAGACATGTGACATTGGGAGAGAGGTCAGGGCTCTTCCACCCTGCCTCCCTCTCAAACCCATACTCGTGCGCACATCTTCCGCAGACCTCTCCGGCCCTTTGTCCTCAACCCTACAACCTCCTCGAATCCTGGTTCGCCCTTTGCAGAGGTGCGGGTCTGCGTGAGCTGGGGTGGCAGGTGCTATGTTTCTGACCTTCCACTTCATGAGATCGGCTTCGGTGACATTCGGATCAAGCGCTCGGTTGGGCTACCTCTCCCTCCCCCCATCACCCGACTGGCTATAATGCCAAGCGTGTCGAATCACTTTAGCATCAAAATACCGACAGCCTCCCTCCCTTCACCCCCTCCTTGCCCCTCTCTCTCCACCCCCCTCACCATCACTGAATGTCTGACTCTCTCTCTCTCTCTTTCTCTCTCCCCCATTTCTCCTCCTCAGGGGGCAGGGGGACACACACAGTCTGATGACGTGTGGCTGCCGTTGCCCTTCAAATTCCCATCGACGGGGACAGAGGCAACTGACCATAGTGAGAAGAGGAACAGCCAGAACCGACGCTGACAGCATCAAGCTCCCAGTCCACTCTAAAAGGACACCTGAGCTCCCTCACCACCCACTTAACACACAGGCCACTGAACAAGCACGAAGTGGACTGAGATGCAGGAACTCTGCTGTAGTATTTTGGGGAGTCTCATTACAATTTAGAGGGAGAAAACGTAATAAAAGGAGAGTAAGAACGTCTAATGGCACGTAATCAAACATTGTGACCTAATGTCCGAACTGCAGAAGTGACATGACAAGTTACAAAGGCCAAGAAAAATGTTCCTGCATTCCTGTGCTGTTGTTTTTTCATAGTTAGCAAAGCAGCGTCGGATGTTGCAAGCAAAGCATAACAACCAGAAAATGCATGGTTCCGGGAGAAAATAAGACTCGATAAATAAATCACAGAAATTGGCCTCTTCCTTTGGTCTGGCCTTGTCCAAATATCTGGCTCTGCTGCCGTTAGCTGATCCAGATGTTCAAACCTTTTGGATCCTCCATCATTTTAGCAAAAAGAGGAAAAACAAAAGAGGCACCGTAACTGATTGCATTTCTTAAAATCACATCTTATTTGCCCTGTTGTTCTTCATCGTGTTCATCTATCACAACACACATGGCAGTTATTTTCATTCAGACTCATTTGTTTTCTTCATTTTCAAGCTTTATCCCTGCCTGCGGTGTACTTTTCTGCACACAAAGAACACATTTCCCACTGTTTGTTTGCACAGCGGGGTGCAGTGTGTCATGAGCCACTCGAACTGTTCTTTTGCAAAGATGACACATGTACAATTTTTTTTCATATCCCAATCCTCCAATGTTTACGTGAGGTTAGAGGAGGCCAGTGCCCCTCAACACTTAGTCAGCCTCACTGATATAAACATGGCACTCAGGATCAGGCTTAAGCATTCAGGAAAGCCGGAGCGTCCCTGATGTGCCTATCAGCTGGCAATAACAGAGATAGAATCAGGGCTGAGATATCTGGGTTAAGACGTACACATTCATTTGTATTCATGCCATTCCTTAATTTACCCATATATTTTAGCGGCGTGCCCGGCGTGCTACACTGTGATTAACATACTGTTCTGTGTTAGGCAACATGGGGCCTGAAGAATGAGAACTTGCTTATTCATGTTTAATTGATGTTAATAAAACATGCAGGGTTTCTTTTTGCAATTTTTTCCTTCTTCTCCGGTTGGAAAGCCTCACACACTGTACTGTAAACCTCATTCATCGGGTCGGGATCAACTCTGAGGAGAGAAGGAATCTGTGGCAGGGGGAAATTTCACCTCATCTGCGTAAACTGCCTCTGAGAGAATACATTATCGACAAGCTAAATATAACTGAGGATGCGACTGAACATGCATTTAAAACAAAAACGACTCTCTTTGGCTTGAAATATTACAAAGGGCTCTCTCTGATTTTAAAAAGGAGAAGGAACAATGGGCAAATTTGTATTCAGCTCAAAAATTCATTAGGCATTAAATTATGCTGTACTCCTGATAATTCAAATTTAAATGTTGTTTCCTTTGCACCACCACGATTCAAATTTAAACTCATAATGATAGCCTTTGAGAATTTGAGCTTAGTTAAAAATTCAAGTCTCAAACCTCAACTCTACCGGCCCCAATTACAACGCTGAGATGACAATGACTGCATGATAGCAGGGATACGTCCACTTCCTGTATGTCCCCCGTGTCCCTGGCTGCCTGCTCGCCTTGCTCTGCTCTGAGTTTGAGCTGTAACAATGAGATAGCATTTCACTCTGATGGTGCTAGCGGGGATTATAGGCTCAGAGAGTTATCAAAGGCTTAGTCGCTCTGATTTCGAGTGACCTGCCGTGGATGGCTGCCATCACTCTGTGCCAGGACGGAGACCTCCATCTCTGCAGATGCACCCTGGCTGATGCTGCCATGGCTGCTGGCCACCAGGGGCCATGTCACTTTGGGGGGAATCCCACTGGCATACACGATGGACAGATATAATGAGTAATGAGTGATTCCACATGAGATAAAAAGACTAGCACAGTGGTTCTCAGAGAGCAGTACAAACAGAGATACATGTAAAGAAACTGTGGAGTTAGTGTTATTTAACAAGGAAACTGTCAACCGTATGAGTCTGTCAAAGATCTTAAAGCTACTCTCATAACAACAATGGATCAGCGGACTAGGTTTAATGCGAAAGGCGTTGCTCATACTGACGAGCCACAGAGAATTTTCAGAAGCAGTTCCCTTTAGCTCCAAAGATCATTTTAGCATCTTTCAGGTCACCAGGAGGCTGTTTTCAGCAAAAGGCTCCTGCTAAGCCCAATAGACCACCCGAGCACCACATAAAAGATACTCCAAGTTAGAAACTAGCTAACAACAGAAGCTAGCTTTTTAGCTGATAGCATCCAGCAGCTAGAGAGCCAGATGTTTCCCTCAGGAGTTAGTGGAGACCAAATACAGAGCTAAAATTTGAGTGAATATGGGTGGCCAGAAATACAACTGCAAATAAATGCCAATGTTGTTCTGGCTGGATGCTGGATGTGTAAACATGGAGCAGTTTGCCAAAACACTAACCATATCTTCTTTACAATAAGGCGATGTGTCAGATGTTGTGTTGAAAAAGGTGTTGTGCTTCTTTTCAAGATGTACCTTAAAAAAGTTGAGACCTCTAATTTTATATCTAATTACAATATGACATATTTACCCTTTTGAAAGTTTGTATAAATTGTTTAAAGTGGACAAACGCAACATTTTCCTCTATCTTTTTTTAATTCTATAAAACATCTACCATCTAACATTGATTTCTCAAAAATGAGCCTCCCAGTTATGTGATTTATCAGAACGGGGAGGGATGCAAATGAGGTCAGATTTTATGATGCTATCATTGTTCTCATGTTTGCTGCTGTCAGTAAAGATACATTTCAGACTTAATCCGACAGTAAATCATTTCGCTTCACATCCCGATTAATTTTTACAACAAATGCATAAAGCCTTCAAATGCCAGGAGCTTCAAAATCCTGCAGCAGGAAGAATTTGTATATCTTTGGAACCACAGCCAATATATCACACAGTATCTGATAAGTTCAACATAAATTAAAGCAGCCAATTAACTGATCAGTTTGACAGTTCTTATCCCAGTTATGACAAACCCCAGTACTCTGGCCTCAAGTAAACACCCTAACAATACAAAAATGTGGAGACTAGCTTGCTGCTGCTTGAGATTAGCCTGGATGGTTGTGAAGTTTGTGTATTAAAAATAATCTGTAGTGTGTCCAGAAAAAATGGGGGCCAGGGCCCATAATCGGCAGCTTGGCGTCCTCCAGCCCCTCTGGCTGCTGACCCAACAGGAAACAGCCAGGGAGAGCACTGACTCCAGCCAGCCAATTAGAGCTCAGGGAGCACGGAGCACACTGAGGCTAACGAGCTCCCGCTCTGTGACCCTCCTCACCTCTGCAGGACCCCACGATGGGAAATATGAGGAGCCGGGAGCCACTTCAACTCCACGCCCCCCTACCTCTCTCTCTTTAGCCTCCTTCGTCTCCCCACCCCAGCTTCTTCCTCCCAAACCCTGGTGCGTGACCACAAGGTCTACAAACACATGCTGCCTCTGTCCAGAGGCCCACCACATGGCTTTTTACTGCCGCGCTGATGCTAAAAGCTGCACACAGAAAAACAATGAGCTTGTACACACACATTCCCTGCATGGAGCTGCGTCACTTGCATTTCCCTGTAGTTTACTCTGGCTCGGTTCTGGGTGGAGGAGCAATGGAGCCTCCATCCAAGTACTCTGAATAGTAAATGGGTTCCAAATTAATTGGCGGGATTCGTGAGGCAGTGAGATAATTCTTCGGCACTGTAATGAAGTGGGACTGCCGTGAACACTAATGTGGCTTGGCTTCGGGTATAATGTACTTGAACAAAACACAATCAATGAAGAGTGATAAATCAAATAGCTAATAGTGCACCTGGTTGGTTAATCTCAGCAGGTAGTGAGAAACGAAGGGCGGGGCCATCTTCATGTGGGTGCGTTTCCGGCACACCACTCGACCACATCCAACGCTAATGAAATAAAAAGAGGGGGAGCCAGTAATAATCATCTACGTCCAACACCCCCACCCCCTTTTTCTCTGCAGGCAGAATTGGTCCTGTCATTTGGACCCTCCAAACACAGACCATATGTGGGTTCAGCCCTGGCAATCAGACTGCATTGTGGAGCAGGCGGCTGAGTTCATCAGGAAAAAATTAGCCCGCCGCTCTGCAGGCCTCGCTCCCATTGGCCAGTCACGCGGCCCGCTCCGTTTGAGGGCACCCCAGACATTCCTGCGGATAATCTTTTCCATTCCTCTGCTCAGCTCGGTGAGGACAGACCAAATCACAGCACAAGGCCTGCATTGTGAGGGCCGTTTTCAAAAAGCCCTGTTTTCAATGCTGTCTCTCTTTTATGCTTTCCCTCTCTCTCACCTCATACACCACAATTCCAAAAAAGAAAAAAAAACGTTTTTCCCATCATGACTTCTTTTTCTCATAAACTAAATGATTGCCTTTTTTTTATTTTTTTTTTTAAAAATGTTCCTGCGGAAAAGCAAAGTCCCGAATGCTACGGTTCTCACAGTCCCTTTCCAGTAAGAGTTTGTTTTTGAAAAGCCCAAACAATGTAAAACCGCTGAAACCGGAGCCTGGCCACATCAGTGTGCGGCCTGGAGTTCAACGGATCGCTGCCGAATACAGCTCCCCGGGCGAGGCTCGCAAACCTTCCCAGAAACCTCCTGCTCGGTCGCCACTACATGCCTTGCACCTCCCACAGCAGCTTGTCATTGTGGCCGTAGTCGGGCGGCTGGAACTTTGAGATTGGAGGACAATCAGACGATATGGGGACACTGGTGGATTTATAGTAACACGTTCCATAATTAGACCCATGATTATTACAGGCTCTATAAACTTTAGACTCCAGAGCGGCTGCCCAACCTCTTTAGCAGTAACTTTATTTCTCTTGAAGCACACTCTGCTCTTGGTTGCTCAGGGAGCATTTAACACACCGCTGAATTGGTTTAACATCTTCTGTAGGGAAACGACAACAACAAAAGATAGTAGAATCCACTTTTCAACACTTTCACTCCTCCACTTGCCCCTGAATCGGTGCTAGACAAAATAACCTAATACAACTTGTATCCTAGTGTGCTGGGCTTAAAATAGCCACAACACAAAAAAGGAAAACCTTTGACACACTTCAGTAAGACTACACTTCTGATCCAGATGCTCCTAATTGTTCAGGAAACACATCCACCCTTACTGCAGGCTGTGACAGTAAAAAATGTTGCAATCAATCAAGATAGCGCTGTAAAATACACAAAGATGGAGGTGAGGTTGGTGGAAAACGGTGCACCTCACGGATCATGCTGAAACTTGTCCATGAAAAAGTATTTGCCTGTGAAAGAGGGGGTAGCTGGTTCTCATCTCGCCTCCACTGAGAAAAAAAAAGGTTCATCTGCCAAAGATAAAAATGAGAAATGTGGATTTACATTTTCTATTTGCTCTTAAGAGAATGAAAAAATACAGGAAGACAACTTTTTCTTTATAGACATCAGGAAAGAGTACAAGCTGCCGGTTTCTCTAGAGATGACAGAGCACTGGAGCGGATGAGAATTATGTCCCTGTCAGTGTCCTGTCTTGAACTTTCACTTTCTGGTGTGGTAACAACCTAGCAATGTGAAACAAAATTGTTTGGGAATCAAATATGATTTCACCAGTATACTGCCCATTCACGTTTCCATTCTTTTTTTAAAGAATGACATCATTTGGGGTCGTTAAGGGCGTCCGTGTTTCAGGTTCTTGAGGGCAAAACTTTCCCAACAATCAAAAACATAAAAGAAAGACAAGGAAATCTGTGCAGTTATAGATTTGATCAGTGTAATCATATTGGCAAAATTGAATTACATCCTTTATTTTTAAACGCCCCTTGGCAGATCCAACAAACATGCATGAATTCTCCCTTTGCTTATCAAATTCAGATTGTATTATACTGTAGATTGTACAGATTTTATTATTTCCGCTCTTATCTGAAACTTATGATACAGAGCTGTGTTTTCTTTTTAGCAGCATTAAAGAAAAAATGCACAACTTTGCTGGAAAAAAAAGGTACTCCGATCCATTTCCTGAACATATGAACGACTGAAAAACAGACCACCAAATGACAACAGGAAGACCGATTTCACAGAACATTGAACAATTTTTATTTATACCTTCAAATTCAATGCACCACTCCACCCAGCAAATTCCACTAATGCAGCTATGAGTACTTCAAGTAGGGTAGAAATGAACTGAATCAAGCAAACCAGAAAATAGATTAATTTGTAGTGCTGCGCAAAATTGAACAAATGGACTGAACCTTGAGCTAACTCAAAACATTACAAAAGAGGAAAAGCACTTGGTTTCTATTATTGTATTCTGTATAAAAAGGGGAAAAAAAGAAGAAAAAAGGGGTTGAGAATATATTATATATATATCTATATAGATATATATATAATATGTATAAGATTGTTCAGAATGAACGCTGAACATCAGAACAAGCCTGCACGCACTTCATCTTCCATGTGCTGTGAGGTTCTACTTCAAAAATAGAAATTCAAATGTACGTATCTAACTTTAAAATGAAACAGCTGCTCTCGTGGAGCTGTTTATATGTTTATGTGACTTTGTCTTGCCAAACGAGTCACACTCTCCTCACATGACAGGCAGTTCAACTGGTCACAGGCAGCACTGACACTGCAGAAGAGAGGGAGCGAGCCTTGGGGATGGAGTGATAAATGTACCAACATAAACCACATGTTCTAGGCATCTCTGTCCCTGTATTGACTGGCCACACACCAGGCAGACAGATCAGAATATCCACTGATGTCAGGCCCAGCTTGTCTATGCGAGTGTGTGCGTGAGGAGGGGGGCTGAGACTGATCTCAGAGCACCTCTGTTAACTTGTCCATCACTGGGGCTCCACATGCAAAGACACCATTAAGCATGAAAACCAGATTGTAGCGGCCTCCAAAGAGGCCCACAGTCACACCCCTTGCCGGAGGCAGTGGTGTGAGCATGTGTGTTTGTGTGGCAGGAACAAGCAATACTTACTACACTTGAGTTCCAACAAAGGCCCTTCTTTGTGTTCAGAAAGACTTTTTCTTTAAAGAAAATGCAAATTTAATGGTAAGACACGACCATTATCTCAACCGAACCTAATGAAAATAAATCTATAAAACTAAATCCGGGCACCAAAAAGTATTATTTTATTTGCCTTGGATGTCTTGAAAATAATTAAATTCAATGAGATAAAACAAGATGTTATTCTGGACTATTAGACAATCCGACAAAACCAACAAGTAAGCAGGTAACAACAGGTTTGTTTCCACAGTCAGTGTTACCTGTGGATAGGCGACGCTGATGGAGAGGACACATGCCGCTGAAACAGGAACAAGCCTCGCCTGAGCGACCTCGCTGCATGGGAGGAGCCAATGAGCACTGGGGCTTCAGGAACCCTGTAAAAAAAGAGAGGAAGAAAAATAAGAGAAAGAAGCAAAAAATAAAGAACAAACTGAAAAGAAAGTGGATTTTTGTGCCGAGCGTGCAACACTGGTTTAACAAAGGCCTACTACATCCAAAAAGGCAAAAGCCAAAATGGAGAATTTGCCTTTAGGGGCTCTTTGTTCAATGGTCAGGGGGTGAGGAGCAAATGAGTTTGGAAAAAAAATATCCCCATCGGCAATTTGCCACCGTCGGACCCAGCCCACTTCTAACATTTACAGTTTAGATCAGCCTAACCTCTTCACCACACCAGCTCCCTGCTCAGGTCAGCTCTGTGGCTGCACCCAGGGTGAAAGATCAATAAAGTGGACTGACCCTGCAGAATACTGGGTAAGGCTGGGAGAAAAGAGGTCTGGCACGGGAACAAGGCTAATAACTCGGTGTGGGCTAAATGCCAGATCAGGCCGAGGTGGCTCGAGGGGCAGGATGAAGACGTCTTACTGTCTCTCGCTGGGGTCAATGAGGTCATTTTCAATAGGGAAGTCATTATTCGGCACAATGAAGCAAATGAATAGGCTGAAGCCCCTCTGGACCGAAATTCACTCGTCACTGACATTAACAAGCAAACAGGAAGAGTTACATTAAAATTCCAAAAACAGAATTTTTTGGTGGAAATTGTTTTTGGATGGCATAACGTAAGGAGAATACATAACGTAAGTTGGAACCAAACAGACCATGAATCAAACAATAACATTCACAAATAAACCTATTAAATTGCTGAATATCTCTTGATAACGACAGACCTAAGGTGCCATGAGAGTGGCATTTTACATCACGATTGACGCTGTTGTCTCGAGCCAACATGAAAACTTCTGCGTGAACTCTACTCTTCCTCTTTCAGGATTCGCTCCGTCTTTATCGACTGGGTAGCTCATGCGGATCTCACGGCATCGGCAGATCACGGCAAATCCAAACTTTATTCATCCCTCATGAGGACCTTTAAGATTTCCAGCAAACATCAAGAGCAGCAGCCGGAGGAGCACCCCCCACCATCACTGTGCTCTGAGCCCAATAAAGCCCCTTTATTGCCACCATGAAGAACATGTCACTCCGGATGAGCTCAGAGAATGACATTTAAAACAGGCAAAGGGATATTGAATTAGTTCCCCATGATAAGCCCGTCTGGGATGCTGATACTCGCTGCTTATAAGGGTGTGTATGCGTGATTGTGTGTGCCATGTGCATGTGCTGTTATGGATGTGAGAGGGGGGAGGAAGAGTTCATGTCTGACGCATTCTTCAAAGCTTTGATTAGTATTAGGGATGAAGCAGGGACTGACGGGGTGAAACAAGTCCGGACCAGCAGGAGCAGACACAGACAGACTAAGATCATTCTGAGGATCATGAATTAAATCAAATAGATGAGGGGGGCATTTTGACTGTCTTACTGAACTAGAAGCAAACATGTTAGTATCTCATTGTTCGCTGAGCACAATGATGCTGTTGTTGTTATCAGATGTTGGAAAATGTCAGCTGAAAGAAGAGTAAAGGCATGTTGGAAGGGGATGAGTACAATTTAACAGCAATTTCAGTTATGAGTCAAGACTATGTGTGTTTGATTAGGTTTAGAATAAAATGTTATTAGATCGGGGACTTGTTCACGCCAAAATACAATCCAACATGTTTTTGCTTTTAGCTTGACTGCAATGTATCAATTGAGAGTGTGATTGCCAAAATTTGGAATTATGTGTCTCTCTTTGACAAAAACGCAATGGCCGTGATGGAGATGGTGGTGGTGAAGATGTTTGATAATGTGCCATGCATACAACTTTTCCTAGCTTTTGAGATTAAAATGAGCCAACAAAAATGGCATCAAAATCAGCTTTTCCATGTTTATATTAAAGGGTGATTTGTTATCCTCTGAGCTATGAGATGTATTTTGGGCAAGGAGAAAAAAGAATCTTGTAAAATTTTGATTCAAATAAAGTCCCGCTCCATCTACCAGAATCCAGTACATTCCTGGTAGTGAAAGAAGGGGTTGGAGGGCAAACAGTGACACATGGTATTGAGCTCTGAGCAACGTCACTGAACATTAAGGCATTAATATATGAGCCCAGGCTCCCCAGTCAAGTTGGACTTTTCCAAAATCAGGGGTAAACTAAGCAGACAGCAGCTCCCCCACAGAAAGAACCCAACGCTGCAAGCCATCCACCAGAGTGATGTTCCCACGGGACAGAGTAATGCTAAAGTATGGTGTTCAAGCACTTGGAATTTCACCTAAAGCTGGAAGACGAAGCTGAAAAAAGGAACAAATTAGTTTGACCCTGAACACGATCTCTGCATCTCAGGAAAAGGAACGCAAGCCTTTGCCTTTTTGCAATGTAAAGTAAAAATGCACAGATCTATGAATAACAGGAAACTGGTCATTTTCAGAGAAATCAAATGGCCAAAAATGACTCATCAAACATTCAGTTAGATTGCGATCGTGCTTGAAAAACTATGGATTCGAGAGGCATGGACTTGTCTTCTTCCTGCTGGCATCATAAATCATTTGCAGTGAAGGGCTTTACTTTTCAAGCCTTGAAGTAAATGATGAAAGTGCAGAAGACACTCGGACGTGTATGTGCAGGTTCAAGATCTGCTGTCATGAGTGGTAAGGCTGGTATGTGTCTTGTCATTAAATCATCTCTATCACGCTGCATCAATACGTCTCGGACCATATGCTTTAGCAGGACCTTGATTACAGAAATGTTTGATCTTGCTTCTCACTTGTAAGCAGCAGGGATCTCATTGGCTTTAATAACTGTATGATCCAATCTTCGTGGGACGAGCTCAAATGTTTCCCCCGACGGCAGCCAATCAGCATTATCCTTATGGCCATCATGGGGCATCAGAGCAGTGTAAACACGCTGGGGGTTTCCTCATTAAAGATAGGCTGCTAATGAAATCGCATCCAGCATTTACAACCTTGTGCTAATGAAGGCGAGCCTTTGAGATGATCTGCTAATGAAAGAAGTCTTTCTTTTTTTTACTGCTATAAGGCTAATAAAAGAAAGGCTTAATGACAAGGTTCTAATGAAACAAAGGTGTGTAAATTTGCCATTGTAACAAAACTCCCTGATAAGGGCACAGCTGAAGTATTTTCATGAACGGACAATTCTCATTTATCACAGATACATCAGTGAAAGTGCTTCCAGACTTTACAAGACACCACAAACTCCAGTCTTTTGAAAGATATACATTCAAGCATTTACGAGAGTTTAAGGGATTGCAGCCGAGCTGTCTTAAAGCGTAGCCATTGTTCCCTTTCCGTGTTGCCAGGGTGATCAAGCCCAAGGTCAAAGTTCATTGGGCCCTTAATGCATCTCCCAGGTGCAATAAAAATAAAAGCCTTTCCCACGTGAGACTCCAGGGGATAAGGTCCTGGTAGAGCGTGCAAAAGGATGGTACAGCAGAGGAGCCATCAATCGCTGGCGTTACCCTCGTGAATGCCATTCACCTTCAGCAGTGTTCTACAGCATGCCATTGAAAGTCCAAGAAAACAAACCTTCTACATCGCCTGCCCTCCTCTCACCCATCCTCCAAACTGGCCTTGGAGACACTTAAGTATGCTTTTCAAGTGTTTGCACACGTCCTTGAGATATCTATCTATGCTACTTAATAGGACAAAATAATTAAAAATAAAGAGTGAATCATGAAATTACTGTTGGGTAAATGTAATATGTTTCTATATGCAAAGACTCCATAACCACACAATGTCCTCGCTTTATGCGACAATATGTGATGAAACTACGATTGTAATAATTTATGAACCATTAAATCCAACTGTTTCTAGTTACATTTACTGCTTTTCTGTTTTGTATTAGTGGGTTGCATATTTTGATTATCAGTCACACAATGCACACAATAAAGACCTCACCTTAGGTTCGATCGCCATCTTTCTCTATTTTCTAACATTTGAAATACTAATAGAGAAAATCTTTTGAGTTTTGGAATGTTGGTTGGACAAAAGGCTACCACTTTGTCAATGCTTTTGACAATGATGTTTGTGTTACATGCTGTTTGCCTATAAATGAAAGGTATCAAGTACGACACTTAATGATCCTCGGATGTTTGCTTTTCCCTAAAGAGAGCTAATGCCATGCAGCACCGTCTCATTACACCAGCAATTAACACTTTGACAAAGCCCGTGTGCCCAAACAACCTTCCCTTCACTTCGATGCGCTCTCTGTCAGGAGCTAAAACACACTTCAGGACCCATCAGCCGATAATCAAACACTCCTCATCTGAGCGCTGCTTCCCTCTCTGATCCCGATTATCAGCGTGGAAAGCATCCAACCTGTTCCTGTGCATATCTGCTCCATCAGCAAACTGTCTACCCTACCCCCCAGATGATATCCATTTTGAAGAAAAAGAAAACCATTTAAACATGCCTCTAAGCTATTATTTATCTCAACCAGAACAAAGCCTGAGCAGATCTCTCATGACAACAATGCTCATAAAGATAACTGGAGGCACTCCTGGATGCTGATCGTACTATCATACTTTTACATGTCATACACACATGAAAATCCTTTTGTTGTCATTTCAACATGTTTCTCTGCCCTCTTTCAGTTTCAGAAACAACAAGTCCAGCCTAAATTAGACCCCATTACTGAAACCTTGAGGGTTCCTAAACAGCCGAACCAGACACAGGACAGGCCAATGGGAGAAGGTGAACAGAATCCAAGGTCATGAGGTGATCTTGAACAAGCATGAACAAGGGCTTTAGCTTTGAAGGAATTACTGCCTTCTGCATTATGTTTTTTTATTTGGTATATTGCGTCAAACCAGCAGGAAGCTCCTGGTATCAAGGTATAGTATCAAGCTTTTACATAAAGAAACTGAAGCTACAGACTCTTAAGAGCCTTAATTTGCTCTGCCTTGGATGAATTAGGGCACCATCAGCCCACCTGAGGGCTTCTTTTAGTCCTAATGGAAGGTTAGACAAAATTTCCAGAAACAGATACTCATGAAGACCCTGGCTGGAAGAGATAATTCTTAGGTTCAGCCACAACAAATGAAAGCACTCGCGGCAAAACTTCCTCTCGCAAAACAACGAGGAGTTTGTTATGAGTAGTCCTCACTTAGCTGGAAAACAAAAGTGACTAAAATCTGCAACTTGCATTTGTTTTCTTGAGTCAGTGAGTCACAAAACCAACCGCTGTTGAGGTCTGGACCGGCAATAAAAACTTAACTGGACAGCTTTATTGAATGACTTATTAAGCCACTGTGTTTTGCGAGACCTAAACTGAGGCACTTTTGAAATGAACAAGAGCACCTTTCTGTAACTGCTCCTTCAAAAAAACTAAAAAACACATGCCGTCTGAAATTGAGTCTGCACTTTCACACAGTCTCCGGATAATGAAAGTGGCAGTTGCCCTGGTGTGGCATTTGAAGCTGCAAGGCATCTGTAGAAAAGGTAGAACTGACAAAGATGACCTTTGTAAAACTGTAACTTTAGGACTGGTATTATTGAGCAGCACATGTCTGTCTACAAACCACAGGCTTCTTTATTTAAACTTCTGAGAAACACTGATAGAACAATCCTTCACCTAATACCTGAAACTTGAAATAACAATTTGATTTCATTCATTTAAATAAAGACTAAATAATAAAATAAAATGGTAAATTCTAGTGATTCAATCTGGGGTTTTCGTTCCTCTTTTTTTTTTTTTTTTTTTACTTTATTAAGTGGCAATTCCACACCATCACCTCAACACGTATTTGTCCCTATTTGATACGGCCTTATATAGCAAGACATTTGACATTTGCTTCTCTGTTAAAAAGAAACATATCGACAGTGATTAAAAACATCGCTGCTGCTCCACTGCCCTTGTTGACATCGGGGTTATGGCTGCTCTCACAAAGCCAGACATAATTCTGTCTGTGTGTGAAGAGAACACACGTCTGGAGAGACAACGAGTAGAGAGTGTGGTTGTGGTTGTGGCAAAGTGTGCCGCTGACAACGCTCCGCCCACAGGCTTCCTTCCAATTCGATTTCTTTTGTAAATAACCAAGCCCACCACCTCCTCAAATTGCTGGATTGGTTGGTATAGAATCTTGGTTCAACACTTTTATGCCAAAACCAAACTTGATTGCTTCCAGACGTACAGTACACCTGCATTTATAATGCAGGATAATGCGGCTGTTCTGTTATGAAAAAAAAGTATGTGTTTTGGCTGAGGCTCCATTTCTCCCGGTTTCTCAGGTTCTCCGTTCCCACAGAGTATAACCTTCTCTCAAAGCATTGTATAAAACATTACAAAGTGCTGGGGTTAAGCTTAGATGACACCAAAGCAGAGCTTCCTGATAATTTATAACAGCCATTTGTCTCACTTGCTGTGACGTGATGAAGCCAAAGGCAGGCAATTGGTGAGCAACCACAGACAGACGGGGGGGGCAGGGGAGAAACTAAAAGAGTGTGGTAAATGAGGTTAAAGGGGAAGAAAAGAAGGGGCCGGTTCAAAGAGTGCTTGAGCACATCAGAACCTTTCTCCGGGGCAAATAGGGGAAGAAGGGCCTCACTGCAGCCCAGCAGCTACAGCAGCTCCTTGGGCAAACGAATCTAATCAGATTTGCGTGATTGGACACAGAATAAGCTGCGGGGGTTAAAAGAGGCTCCTTTCACCCCGGAAAGGACACAAGGAAGTATCTGAAAATCGACTACCCCTGATTTTTACAGTATAAGCTGTTCACATGACTATCTGCCCACCCCAACAGCCCTTGGCACATCGCACACTGGCTCTTTTCTCAGCTGTGAAATATCACCACCAGAAACGCGGAGATAAAACTTTATTACGTGCTTCCTGTAATGGATCACGGGTGGAATTTCTCACAATATTTTGCAGGATTCACCCTGGATTACACTGCTTCAATCTAGCGTCAAAACTGATATTCTTAGCTTTTATTAATAGATGCAATTGGACACAGTTCTGGCCTGAGTTCACAGCCCCGATTTTCCTTGATCATAGCTGACATTTTGGAGTGATCAAAGAGAATCACCTCCAGCAACTGATGTTAAAATAAAAGCTTGGCTTCACAGTATGGACATGAATATTCTGTGAGAGAAAATCTAACGCATCAACAGCAGTCCAGAAGTCCTGCGAGGCAGAAAGTGAGGTGTGGTACAGCGTAGCGACCTGTGCCCCACTCACTGCCTGCCTGAGTCCTGGTGGAAGGTCCCAGAGCACGTTTCCTGTTAGCCTGCTAAATTGACTCCAACACACCCACGCTCCCATCTCTACAGGAGCACGGCGTCTCAAATTAACCTCCTCCTATCGCGTCAGCCTAGTACATCTTGAATCCACGTACGGAGGATGTAAACATGTACAAACAACCAAGGACACAACAGGAGGAAGGACTTGTGCTGCCACCCACGTCCTCTGTTCTCTTATGAACAATTTGTTCAATAACTCTGACCCAGATTCACTAATCAAGGTCAATGCATGCTAAAGTTAGGGCTTGCATTAGCATTTGCTTATTCTGCCACTGTTGCCGTATGGTCTTGCTCACTCAAGCCTGCATAACACATGTACCATTGCCCAAACTCCACTCAACGACAATGAAAACCCTAGACTCTCTGCAGCTTGGAATAGACTTCTGAAAGAAATATACAATTATACATACTCTGTAAAATGTACGATAAATAGCATTTTCAGTTCTCTGAAAATTGGGGAAAAATTTAAGATTATTCAAATTTATAGTGATCTAATCAGAGAGACGCAAGCGAATACTCATATAAATTTCATTATTTTTTTTTAGATATAAATAAACTTAATGATCTTTAGGTAATTATGTACAACCCCCAAAATGGAAAAACAGCTGCTTTTTAAAAGCCTGATTAAAAGGAAAGCCACAGAGACAATTCATGGGAAACAGTGTGTTTGAGCCTGTTATGTGAAACATATTATTAATATGAAGTGGTACATAATTCAAAACCTGAAACAAAAACATCTGGAGCCACAGCTGCTCTGTATGGGTGTGCACTCGAAACCAGAACAGCCATAAAAACACTGAAATTCATAATACAGCTGAATAAGAATTACACAAGACAGACCGCTTGCAGGACAGTTTTAAAAACTGGGATTAAGTGCACTCTTTGGCTAAAACGCCTCTTTAGGTTGGAGGCATTAAATATGAATGGGGGATTTTAAAACCAGTAATGTTGATTCCAGCCTGTTGACTGTAACAGTCCATTAGGGAGTTGACTCCAGAAGGGAAAAATATTGAAATAATCGCGTCCAGGATTTCAAATCTACAATAAATTGGTTGTAAAGTGCACACCTCCGATTCAGTATCGCCATGTGACATTGAGCCAGGCTGGAGTGGGAAACACTTGGACAGGAAAACGGTGCTTACAGAGCAAGTTTTGGAATGAAGAGTACTGGTACGGGTAATGAATGGAGACAACAGGGCTCTCTCACTGAGTAAACCTTCAAGTATCAGCATGTCAGGTCCCAGATTAATGACACGGCTTAGAACTGCTGTACCTTGATAATGAGCTGGTTTTCATACTTTCACTTGACTCTTGAAAATAAATATACCTCGATTTGGCATCTAAGCTCCAAGCAAGCCATTTGTGAAGGAAATTCACCAAGGCATGACAGTGCTTCTATTGGTGCCAGTTGACAATAAAAATACCCCAATGAAGGTCTTGTATATGGTTCATACTTAGGTTATGAATTAGGTTGTAAACATTTGATAAAGATAATAAACAATTATAAACAAGATAACATATATTTGCATAAATCCTTATGGGCTCAAGTTCCAGCTACAGCTTACAGTGTACAATAAATGTCACCTACGAAGCCAAGTAACTAATAAGTGGTGAGGCTTGACAGTAGAGATAAACATGCACTCACTATTTGGCAAGCAACATGTGACTGTTGCCCTTTCATCTAATGTGTTACAACAGCTAAATAAAGATGTATAAAGTGTTAAAAACCTCATTAGTACTCATAAGTAGTAAATTTGTTTTGTTTCGTTTTCTTGCCCGCTTTTTCCCTTGCGGGGTTGCGGTGATGTTATTGTCCCCCTTTTTCCAGGGGGATTACTGGAGCCTATCCCAGTGACTCGTTGGGCGAAGGCCCTTACTGATGGCAGACTGCACCTGGACCTCGAACGGCTCTACCCACTGAGCTACAGCCGCCCCTAAGTAGGTAAGTAGTAAATTAAATAAGTGAATTATTATTCTTCTTATTATTATTATTATTATTATTATTTGGACAGTAGAGAAATTCAGCAAGACTGCAAGTTTAC
>OMLP01020225.1:0-19327 GCA_900302685.1 Spondyliosoma cantharus
TGTGAAAGTATGTGGTCCACAGAAACCTTAGCTGCCAGCATTTTATCACACACGCACACATATACACACACACACACATGCGCGCACACACACACACACACACACACACACACACAGCAGGCTTCATAAGCAAGCCCTTGTATTTTAAAGACGGGGAGGAACAGAACCCAGGGCAGAAAGATTTCGACTGTTGGCACACTTTGTAAAGGTTAGAGACTTACACACACACTCCAGGCATACACAACTTCCCACCCAACAGTAACAGAAGCTACATATGGACCACAGCACAAACACACATTAAAGATGGGTATTTGATGTAATTTACATATTCGAGTACATTAAAATATTAGGGAATACTCGTGTACTAAAAAAAAATCAAAACATAACACTAGGTTTTGAAACAAAGACCCAAGCAAAAATGGGGATTGGGGTCAGGGCGAGGGTTAGCAACACACGTTAAACACCACTGCCAGTAGTAATAGGCAGCATTGCTGGTGGTGGCGAGCAGATTGCCAGCAGTACTTTACCCTTTAAACACACCAACCTCTTTGGCTCACATCTGTGTCTCTGTGCTGAAGAGAATGGACAGTGGCTACAGGGAGGGCTGTCTCCTCATACAAACCCAGTTTGAATGAAGTTTGGCTGGAAGAGTAGTATAATCCAAGAAGAGCAGCAGCTGATCGGTCAGAAGAAACTGCAACAGCTGAAGAGTGTGTATGTATAGTGTCAATTTAATGCGGAAGCATAAATCAAGCTTAACACAGCGATCAGATGAGATGTTGGGTGATTGCTAGTTATCTGTTTCCACTGTTTTCTGCTTGTGCTTAATTAACAAATAGTTAATGATTTAACTCATTGTTCTATTGTACATACGTTTGACATTGCAAGGCTTGCACTGTACATTAATTTTTTCATGTTGAACCTGCCGGTTGCCATTGTGCCTATAATGTTGGATTGAGTGATGTGACTGAAAACCTTGAACTGTATCTTGCACAAATCAATAATTTTTGCTAAATGGATATGTACAGATATTCATACATAGCAGTTACCACTGTGTTCAATACAAAATAAATTGTTAGGGAACAAATCAATAAAACGGGTGCACCACCCTGGAATCGGGGGCTAATCACCAGACTGGAAAACAGTCTCAAAAGAAATGTTAATTTAATTAAGGAACCGTGAAGGAAATTAATTGGAGCATCATAACCAGCAGGCACCACAAAGCATATGCACACATTATCATAGAAAACTGCTCTGTACACACTATGATAGAGTGTATTAAGTTGAGCAAGTTGATCAATAATCAGTCGGGCTTTGACTCCGAACTTCGTTATTCGAATATAATTCGAATATTTACAAAAATAAAGATATTCAAACGAATATTAGGCAGCACTTAATATTCAAACCTGTTATGGGCATTATTTTTTGTAAATGTGTTTGCTTGTAAACGTTGTTTTCAGTTCAGACTCCGAGGCTTTTTCATGTCTGGTGAAGTTGTGAATCGCGAGCTCATTAGCAAGGCTATTATTGGTCATCTGGGCTCCTGTAGGTGACGTTAGCGTCCTGGTTAGCGCCTATTTTGTATACCATAACAATGGCCGCGCCAACACGGAAGATGGAAGATGATGTCACGGAGCCTCCAAGATGGCGGATATGGGCAAGTCATGCCAAGGGCTGGTCAATCGAGGTGACAGTGCGAGGCTCGAACAAACAATGGTGGAACAGTGTCTGTCAATCACAGTGTGGTTTGGACAGAGCTAGACTCTGATATTCCAAAATTTGGTGTAGGTGCTACCTCTACACGCGTGTCTGATGTTTAAGCGGGGATTAGTCAATGTAACGATTGGTATGTGTGTGCTTGTGCCCAAACATGTGCGTGTAAAGGGAGAGAGAAAGTGGGCTAACTCTCGGAGGGCAGCAAGGAGGGAGAAATAGCCGTGGAGAGATAGTCAGTCACCTTCCTATCAATCAGCAGCTGGTGGACGAACTCGGGCTTGAATCACCTTTGGTTGGTCCTTGATAGGAACGCAGCTTGCTTATTGTATGCTCATAAGGTGGCAAATCTAACACTTGACTGAGTGGAAAGGCTCAAATCAGCTTGTGATGAGCACAAAGAAAAGCAAGTGTGCAGTGTACAACTAGCAGCAAAATGGAATGGACTCGGCGGTCCACAACCTCGCAAACATTGTAGCTAAAAAGCATACAATACATGCTAATTTCGAGTATCTGCCCAGACACTAAATAAGCCTCACTTTTGACCACACTGTTGGCGGCTAGAGTGTGTCCATTGCCTCCTTAATGCAGCTTGCTTCTTCTGTGTGGATAAACGATGTCCTGCAGCGAGCAGGCTGACTGTGGCTGTTCTTTTTCACTGTGAGAACCATGAATCATGTGGTGAGGGTCCCAACAAATGTAAACTTACTATTACTATTAATACAGAACAAGATCAATGCAGTTTGATCATTTTGCCAACAACGGGGGTGGCTTCCACTAATTCCCACTTAAATCGCTCAGTGTCTCATGGTATAAAAATAAGTCTAATGCAGGTCACTCTTTGCAAACTCGCTGATTACTGTGCAATAGTGCTAGAACAATAACGGGAATTATCGATTTGTCAATGGATAGAAAACTCTTCAACAACAATTATTCATGTATTTATCAAAGTAATTTATTCCTTTTAAAAGGCCAACTATTAATGCTTCTGTCTTCTCAAATGTGAGGATTTTCTGTTTTATTATTGTAAATTGAATATCTTTGGGCTTTGGACTGTTGGTCAAATAAAACAAATAATATGAAGACATCACCTTGCACTGCTGGACATTTTTTCATTAAAAATTTGCCAAACTTTAAAGACAAAATGATTAATTGGTTTATCAAAATGGTTATTAACAGATGAACATTTATAAACTGATAGTAATTTGCAGTCCTAAATGACAGTATAAAGGTATGCATCAAATGTATTTACATGTCTCACTCATGCTGCACAGTGAACTGGGATTACACAAGTAACCTGAGGTTTCCTCCATAGTGGCTGCTGAACTAGAATAAGCCCACTGTTGTTTTTTGGTGTATTTTGGATGTTGAGATGTTTTTGTGTCCTAGGATGATCAGCAACTGAAAATTCTATTTTACACACCTACATACACACTCGCTCATGTAGGCCTTCACATGAACAGACACACCAGAACAGTAATTTGACCTGGTCTGAGGGAGGGGGTGATGAACTCAGTGAGCAGGCTATGACACAATGGTTTCTCCTCAAGATCACTGTTTATTTTTCTGTATGTCCATCGGGTCTGCTCACAAGAAGCCCTTTCATAGCCACAAAGCAGTACTCTGTGTGTATGTGTGTCTTTGAGTGAGTGAGTCAGTGAGAGATTACCTGTTTGTGTTACTTTAGATAGCAGGATATATATGTGTGTAAATATGGTTGCTGTTTGAGGCTGTTTTGCTTCTGGCATGAGTGTCTTACACATAGGAAGGTGCTGTGCTTATGTGTGTTACGGAGAAGGTGAGTTAATGAAAAGCATGTTGTAGACGAGTGGTTTTCAGTCATAGCTGGGACTGAACATATAGTAACACATTCCCTCACACCACCAAGACCGCATACCACTCTACACAGACACAGACACACACAGACACACACCCGGCAGCACAGGCAACACAGTACATACAAGGATGAATGGTCTCTTTTAAACCACCAACTGTACTTTCCTTGCCACATGTTTCAAATCTATATGGATTTGATTATTTTCAAGGATTTTTTTTAAACCACAAAGTAGCCTAAGCCCCACTCTGAGAACTTTCTCATTTTCTGCACAGCTCTGGAGACGACCAGTAACCTCTGCAATGTTTAAAGTGTGACAGTAATGTGGCGGCAAGGACTAATGCTGGTGTTGTTCCGAAGTGAGCTTTAGTACAGACAGCATTGTTAAAAAACATTTTTGGACCAACTTCAGTAACCATCCATTGTGTGAGTGTTTCTGAGTGTAAGTTTGCTAAATGTTTCTTTCAATAGTCTTGTTAAAACAACTTCACTGTCTCGTGGATGCAGTCTAAAGAGGAAGGTGACCCGCTGCTTCCTTTTGTTCAGTGTTTCCTGTGACTCAACACAAACCAAAAAATCCAAAAAGGAAGTTTGTCTACCTGACCTCTGTATTTCTGCGTAGGGTTGTAACTAATGATTACAGAAAATTGTGAAAATGTCGATCCACAAAGCCCCAAATGATGTCATCAAATGTCTTGTTTTGTTCACAACCCAAAGATATTCAGTTTACTGTCACAGACAAGAAAAAAATGACACACACTAGCCTTTTTCTCAATCCGTCACTTTCTCTGTTTCCCCCCGATTGACTTACAGTATGTGTTGTGATTGACAGCTGGTTATTAGCTGGTTATCTGTGTCTGTACAGTGATGATGTTCTGTGTCTTTGCAGAAATTCTGCAGTCAGACAGACCCAACCTGAGGAGGACACAGAGTGAGGAGACTCCTTGTACAGACGGATCTCACAGCAGGTCAGCGCACACACACACACACACACACACACACACACACACACACACACACACACACACAGACACACACACAGACCCTCTAAGCATTGTTTGAAATTCACATGCAGTCATCTTAATGCTGCAAGAATAAAACAGAGATGAGATGAAATAGAACATCTCAAAAGCTGATCTTATCCAGCTGTGTGGAAAGGTTATTTATGGGGAGGTGTGGATGCATTAATGACATTTTCAAACCAATTAAATAAAAAGGAAGCAGGCTTCTGACATAAAGGCACTTCCTTTCAGGCCAGATTTGTGCAACATGGTCAACATTTGTTTGTCTTTGAGTTGACATACATAGCATGCTTTTTAAATCGGCTAATATCTAATCAGATAATTAACAAACCTTTTAGTATTGGTCCTATCCAGCAATGACAATTCAAATTTCAGATTCAGTACCCATGCTTACAGTAGTTTTACCCGGGGTTAACATTTGTATTTGTGTCCTTTTGCTGATGAATACAATAAGATATTTTTATTCTTTGGCAGTAAGGCAGAGTTGATTATGGTTTAAGGTGGTCTAAGGGGCAGCACTATAGAAAAATTACACATCACATAGATCATGTGAGCATGAAATAATGGCCGCTTTGTGTCTCCTAAACAATTGAAGTAGATGGGAACTTCTTTTGGAGCATTAAAAAGCAACCGTAAAATAGGTTTGTTGAGTTTGTGAAAAAAGTAGAGACAAATGCCTCCATTACTCCCAGTGAGATGGGGATGTGTTGGGAAATACTCCAGAGGAGCCAAGGGGAGGAGACTGGAGGTTTAGGAAGCATTGGTTTAGAGCAAAAAAAGTTGTATTTGAATATCAGTAAGTGAGTCATCCTGGTAATGTGCAAACTCTGCAGTAGGCGGAAAGTTTAGCAGGTTTTTGATTTAAATATTCTGCAAAGACATGTCAGTTAAATCCACTTTCTTCTGCTTTGGATGTCACTTGTATGTTTCTGTTTGCCACTAGGGGTGGGTAATCTGACCAGTTTTAGACAGTGATTGATCTTGAAGGCATCCACAATCTAATTCTTTCAGTTGAATCAAAGAGATCGTCCTCTTAAGTCTGTTTGCAAACTTCACATAACCTCTTTGATTAGCAGTTCCACACTCCCTGAACAAACCAGTTGAGTGATATAGACACCTCGATGGCTTGCCGATTGGACAAATTACTTCATGTGGCTCTTACTCGAGTGACATGTTGTAAACAATGTAACTTCATTGTTGTAGCTAACAACATGGCAGATGAGGAGCTTGTGCCAACACAGAACTATCTTCAATGCAAAATTCTGTTTAAATGGTGCAAATGAAGATATACGTATAATTTATTATTATATTTCAAGTTCAAAGAGCATTTCAGATCTGAGAAAAATTACCACAATTGAGGAGATTGTCGATCATGATTTCAGTTAAACAGTGACATCATTTTTAACCAGGGATGTCCCATCGGAGTCTGTCACAAAAATTAATTTCATTTGTGCAAGTTGGGAGTTTATTCCTGTGGCAGCTTCATTCACAGCCAGGTGCATGAAGGTTTTTGATCATAACGTATTAACATGAGAGGATATATAAGTATAAGTGGAGGTGGGAGGAGACATGCAACTTCAAGTAAGTTCATGTTTCTTTCAGAGCCTTACTCGTTTTTTGCCACCAATGCCGATACTAATATTAGGAAGTAAATGATATCAATGTGTTATATATACACAGTTTTTGCAATGTTCAAATTGGACTAGATGACATCAAACTTTTTCTTGCTCCCTCACCAGGGAAACTCATGTGCAGCTTACACAATGAATGAATGATAAGAAATTTAAGAAGAATAGAATACACAGTAGAAATATATAAAATAAAGAAGTACTACTGTGGATACAAATAAAGACTATATTATGCACTTTACACATACAATTATGACCAAGTGAACTAAAGGCAACAAATGGGAAATGTGGTTATTAAACACTTATGAAAAAGCTACTTCACTGGGAATTTAACAATTGAAAATCACCTCAATCACCTTTTTCTGCATTTTAAAATCTTAAAGAAAGGTATTTTTATCAGCATATATCGGACAACATATAGGCCCATACCAATATACCTGATAGGTCAATATCAGCCAAAAGTATATCAACCAAATGATATATCAGTTGGGCTCTAATGTTTTTTTCTGACAGTCACAAATACACACATACATACACACATACAAACACACACACGCAAACAGAAAACCAGCTTTTAGGCATCTAATTTCAGCACAGTTCACTATACTGCTGGTTTCAAATGTCTCCAGAAGTTGTGGTATATTAATAAGAATAATAGCTCAATAATAAACTTGCGTAATGTTTTTCTTAAACACAGTTTGCAAAACGCTTATATGAAAAACATAAACTGGAGGCATAATTGTAATCAAAATAAATGGAAGAACGAAAAAAGGATAGAGTGAAGGTAGCCTGTGCCAGTATGGTCGACTGAAGCACTTATGAAGAGGGCCAGCATGTTATTCCCCCCTGGATGTGGTTTTGAATGCTGCTCTCACTGGCTAGAATGGTAGTGGGATAATAAATATCGGAGCAGACAGCATTTATTTCAAAGCTTTGTGGTGGGGGGTGCGTGGGGTCAGATGGTATTTCCCTCCAAACATTGCAGGGGGGCATTAAATACAGCTTAGCCAAGAGCCCAAACCACTGCTGTCATGGAGAAGCAGTCAACATCTTCTTACAGTTGTGTAAGAACAGACACAGCAGAAAGAAGAGGAGAGGTTATTATTGTCTTCCCATGACAAGGAGCTCAGTTCCCAAACACAAACGTTCATATTCATACGTACACAGTGTTGATGTCAAACTGTTGCTTCCTTCCTTCACTGATTCTAGTCAATATTGTGGCCTGAATGGGCTGATGGCTGTCCAGGCTCCACCTCAGCATTCCTCCGTCCTGGGGAGGGAAACATGTCTTGTCGGAAAAGCAAAGTTATATTTAGTGATAGGACATTGTAAGGGTGCTCAGGGAGGAAAAGTTGCAGACACCGACACCTCTGTGTGTTTTTTGTGTGCTGGTTTTGCCCGTGTACACGCTCGTGTGCCAGCTCTATTCTCCCAAGTCAGGAAAAACAATAGGTCTAATTATAAGTTGTCAAAACAAAACTGAACCACAGGAAGACTGTCAAAGAACAACAACAATCATACACATTCATCACTTACAATGAATGTTAAACAGATTTCTTTGTCGTCCCTCTCCTCCCTCCCACCCTCCATTCCTCCTGCTTTAACCCTCATCTCCTTTTCTGTCACCTTCTTCCCTCATCTGCTCCACTTCCTATTCTCTCTCTCTCTGTTTTTCTGTTTCTCAGGACTAACAGGCACTCAGTGGGTGGTTCACAGGGCAGCTCCCCAGGGTGCTCCAGAGGGGGCTCACTGACTAACGGAGAGCTGAATGAGGAGCAGATCCCCACATCAGGCCCGTCTGCTCGCCGTCGGTCCTCCAAGAGTCACGGCAGCCCTGGAAGCAGCGCAGGTATACGCACTCTGCTAACCTTAATATCATTGTCTGGCCTTAACGGGACTTCTACATATAAAGTATTTATGTACACTGACTAGAATTTGACTGCTGATAGAAATTCATCCAGATATTGTGCACCATTCAGGGAACACTAACAGGGCGTTCTGACCTCCACACAGTAAATTTACTTGACAAAAGTTTTTCAGCATAGTCAAGTTAATCTATGCAGTAGAGCTCTAACAACACCGACCAGTTCTTCATATTAAGCTGAGGCATTTGTACCGATGTGTTGGTTTACTGTTTATCCTCAGGTTTTATTTCTACAGCTCAATAGTCAATGTAACAATATTTAGGAGCCAGCTTGGACGTCCCAGATGTCAGACATCAGTATCACTCTGAATGCAATGGACTAGTTATACATAAGAAAAGAAAATTCTGAAATGTTGAAAATCCTAGATCCATATCACCACCCAAGTAAAGTCTTCTTAAAGTCCTGGTTTTGGTTTGATACTTTTGAGCTTTGCTGGTAACACTATAAATCCCTCTTTTATGCCTCCTGTGTCTTCTCTCAGACAAGGTAGAGTTGACATCTAATGGGCTAGAGAACAGTCGCTGGGGCGTGGCCCGTCACCCACCTCCTCCATCCTCTCCGTCGAACCGATCCCCAGCTGCAAGCAGCAGCAGTGGCAGCCCCTCTCCGGGTCAGGATGCCTTGGGTCTGACAGCACCATCGGAGCCCAGCCCCAACACCACCTCCACCACCGAACAGACCAGCAACAGCACCACAGAGTCTACTACAGAAGCGCTTCCGGCAGGGTAAGAGTCATTCAAAGTCATGTATGCTAAATTATGGGTTTTCACGATTGTAACATCAGTCATAAACACTCCAAACATTCATAACAATACATGCTGCAGCTCTGCTTGTTGTCACTTTCCTTACTGGGTCCTCTCTGTCTTATTTTCTATAAGCTAAGATTATCCTCATAGCGTGGCGTTTTTAATTTTTGCTGAAAATAAGATCTGTTGCTAACGCAAGTTTACGATACCAAGTTAACAAGTTTTTTTCAGTAGGATAATCTTCACAGATGAACACCACTTTTGTGATTTTCCAAACGTAAATGAATTTGTTAAAAACCTACTGTTAGGCTTTAGACAGACTACATCACGGTCACATGACTTAAACGCCACCAGTAAAGTAAACTCTGTGAACACAAACAATGTTCTCAATGCTCGTGTTCATGTGTAGAGACCCTGGTGATGCTTCGAGCAAATTTTCATGTTGTGTCGAGCCTTCTTAGTGTTTTAAGAATAGCGATTTTGATGCTATCATAGAAATGCCACTAGCACTCAAAAAAAACGAAAATACAGTCAATCTTAAAAGTGGCGCTTTCGTTGTAATTATGCTTTTAAACGAACGTTTGACTCGGGTACATTCACAAAAAGACCCTAGGTTGCTTTTTGGCGAGAGTTTCACTTTAATGATGTTTTTATGTCGCAGAACAAAACATGTAAATATCTAAAACAAACTACACCACTATATTGGCATAACAATACAGCAGAATGTGCTGACAACGCAAAATGCAATACGTAGCTCCAAAAGTAGATGAGCTATATATTGGTAAATATTTACATGTCATTGACAACTACAATTAGTAAGTGATTGCAGCAGATTAAGACATATTTTGAAGAGACAGTATTTCCTCTGGCATCATAACTGCTGTCTCTACTGCTGTGGTATACTTGATTTCTATTTAAGTTCTGTATTGGCAAGGTTTGTTGTAATTATATTAATTGATATTTTTTTTATATATATGAATGGTTTTAGCAAGTGCAATACCTGTCTCTTTCTCTCTCTGTGCAGCTGGGAGCAGAGGGTGTTGCCTCATGGCAGAGTGTACTATGTCGACCACAACACCAAAACCACAACTTGGGAGAGACCACTGCCACCGGGGTATGTCCATTACTTTTTATATGTGTTTTCTGTGCTAATGTATTGATTGTTTGATGCATATGGCAGAGCTAGGTGAACTAATATGTAAGGTTGACATTGGACTCAGATATCAGCCTGTCATGTCTTCCACCTCTTATGTTATGGAAGGTACTGTGTGACCATGAGCACAGGAAAAAACAAATCATTGGTTCCGCTTGCAAAATGGGATGAACTACTTACTACAGCAACCTATCCATGCTCCATCAATGTATTTTGATTACAAAATTGCTTATACTGATATTGGCCAAAACTTCATACTGTTTTTCTTCTTAATCTCCAGAATGAGACTTTGATTTCACCATGTGGCGCCAAGCAAACAAACCATGAAACAGAGTTTAGATAAAATGCATTCTGTTTGAGTGCCTATTTTAAAGCCCACCAAGACAGGCCTGTGATGTTTGGACCATATGAATAAAATACACTTGAATGGACATCAACTTTTAGCCCTAGTAGAAGTTGAAGTAGTGGCTGTTGAAGAAACACCAGGCAGTTAATACAATGCAAACCTCAACAAAAATGGATAGTAGTCTATTAAACACATAACTGGGAAATAAAAGCAGACATTTCCGCACTATTTAAGTCAGTTTCATTCTCTAAACAATAACTTGAATGACATGACCTTTTCAACATTCAGTTTGTAGACGTTCCCATGAGAAACAACAGACTATGAATGTATTTACAACATCAACGACTGGTTCAGACGTCTCATTAAAATGATAGAATGTACAATATGTTGAATAGAAACTCACCACAACTAGAATATATTGAGAACTAAGGTTGTTCAGAAAACAATGAGTAAAGTGATACAGCTGCACATTCAATATGTGCACTGTGAGGCTGGGTTCATTCACACGTCTTTGGTTAACATAGTTTTACATTCTTGGTGTGTCTTCTCACAGGGTGCCTTGACAAACACACTAGCAAGTAAGGAACATAATAGGAGTTAGGGTTGGCTGGGACAAAAAGGTTTCTTAGATGCATCTTGATTATCTCTTGAAAGATTATGTCTCGGTGCAGAAAGTTCAATGATCAGAAATTTAATGCCCAGTTCTTGACGTTATGATCAGCTGTAACAATTCTGTTGGACCAGGATGAAGGTTCCTTATAGCTTCCCTCAAAAGTTCAGGGGCCCCATTTATAAACCTTGTGTACTCACAAAAAGGGCTTGATGTGTGCTTACACAACTTTCTTAGCGTAAATACTAGTACTACTAGTACTAGTATGACATGTTTGATATTATTGGGGTGGCCATGATGAATCTGCGAGCATTCAAGAGGCTTAAGACCAGATCTGTAAACCTCTCACAATATTAGATCATCTGTGCCAAACAGAATGTTTTGAACGGGCACTGCACCAGTCGGACCAAATGCAAGAAAGTCGTGCCGATATATTTAACCCGTGCACAGGATTCTTCTGATCAATTCCAAAAAATGTTTATTTGAATTGGTCTTAAAATGTTGCCAAGTCACCTAGTTCAGTTTTAGTGTTTGTGTGCTACATCATCATAATGAGGACACAGTTTCCTCCCCCTCTTACGACAGCAGAGTACCCCTGCCAGAGTCCAGAGTCCTTTTATGACATTTTTACTTGCACCAATTATTTGTTGATTTTCAGAGTGTTTGACTGGGTGACAGAGAGAAAGAGAGGCTGCTTTTAGGAAATGGTCACCCCCCCCTTCTCCTCAAACCTCCACCTCCACCTCCACCCCACCCCCATCTCAGTTTTTCCATACAAGGAATGAGAGTGTGGGGGCCTGGAGAACAAAAGTCCTTTCTTAGTGCCACATGTACTTCCATCCACCACTGTGCTGGCTGCTGGCCGCCATGACCCTTCAGAGGATCAATTAGCAAACTAATACCGGGCGAATGCTCCAGATGCACACACCAGGAACTGTTTAGAAGTTCGGGGGTTGAGTTAAGCAATTGAGGTTTGGAAGCTGAAATAATGATAGCCATCCAAAGCCAGACTGAGGAGAGTTCTGAGTCACACAACTCTTTATCAAATCTTCTATAGAGTTTGTAGCTAGTGGTGCATCTGAGGTTCAACCACTCAGGTTAGTTGCAGGACATCATAACACACTTTTATTTCTTTAAGTCTGACAGGGCCTATTCAAGTTCAATTTGATAGCATGTTTACATAAAGGCCATACCTGTCAGACATTTGACATCACATAATGTTTGTCAGCTACATTGTTCCAAGTCTTTTTCATGATTTTTGACAGTGATTTATGGCTAAACAATAGAAACTAGACTGTTGCGCAACATTTATTTTAATATTCATATTCCCACAATCTCAGAATAGAATGGCAACAGCTATACCAAACCCAGTAGCAAAACATTTTCTAGGTCTAAAGCAAAGATTCTAGAGTCTAGAATTCAAGAAATTGAATTCATGAGTTTTCAGGAACCCATGGGAAAAATGATGAGTCTTATACAGATTTCTCAGTTTCATTTTGTCAACACATTTCAAGGACATAAGTTGGAATGGCATGGAGACATACGTAGGATGGGAGCTCATAGTAATTGACATTAGCCAACGTGATATTGAATAATGGCTGGACTGTTCAAAAGAAACTGTACTGTATAATCGCAATCTGGACCATTAATGCTGTGAAACTGTATAAGAAATATGCACTGTAGATAGTTAATGATATGCATGATAAGCAGACTAAAAGTCAGATAGCAGAACTAAGCAGATACTCTCAGGCAGGCCAGTGAGGGCTCTGGGACTTTCCCTGGCTCCAGTAAATAACCAGCTAGTGCTAATATCAGAGATGGAAAAGTGTTTTTCCTGCTTTTTAAAGGGAGCTCGGAGGCATAGTGGTCAGAGGGACTAGCCCTCAACCAAATAACTCCCTGTATTTGCAGTCATCCACACTGCTGAAGTGTCCTTAAGCAAGATATTGTAACCTACCAGCTCCTGGGGTGCTGTCATGCAACTGAGCCAGACTTCTGACCAGAAGAGAAATAAGATATTCCCTTCAGAAGACAACAAAGTATCTTTTTATGTATATTTATACTTTAAGGATGGTCAAATCCAATCAGCTAATCTGGTTACCTGTTGTATCTGAACTGAAACTTCAGGGTGATGATACAGACTTGGTTTTCACTGGAGACACCACTATACTAAGAGGTTCTTGGCAAAGAACAGTTTTAGACCCCTTGAAACACCATTTACATACAAATACAGTTATCAAGAAGATGTCCATGTCTATGGCTTATTAAGTGTTGCTCAAACTTATTTAAGGGGAAATGAAGTAAGGGCCAGCAGAGCTGTTAGTTGTTGTTTTTCTGAGACTTTTCAGCTTCTCGCTGAGTGAAATAACTTGCAGCTACCATCTAACTTTAGTACACGTATCAGAATGATATAAACATTTGTAGTATCAGATAAGTCACTTGGCATATGTATAGAGTTTTTAGAGATGTTAGAGTTATGTTCAAACTTAATGTTCTTTTTATGATTTTCACTTTAATGAGTCTTGTTTTTTGTTTTGTCCTCTACGGTATCTTTTCAACCATGTACTGGAAAGTTGCTGTATAAAAAAAGCTTTATTTATTGTTACCGCTAATACATTTTGTTACCTGCAAGGACATTTAATTATATCTGGACACAGCCATGGAGACGGAGCTCTTTTTATTCCTATGAAAGCTGCCCAGTGACACATGAGACTTCTGCCCACGGAACCGGCTAACTTGAATTGGGATAACATAATCATGCAGACAGCTAATGGATCAAATTATGACAGACAAACCAGTCATTTTTGGTGGTGACATTAAAACAAATTGATCCACCGGTTGGGGAATAGTCTTTTTGAGCCCCAGTGCATCAGGTGACGATGTAATTACAGGCTTTGTCCACTACGAAATGAGGCGCCCTTGCATCTTCGCGGTTAAACCCTCCACTTTGAACTGCAACGTGCCTGGTTGGAGCTGCGGATCTACATGTTGTTCCTCATCTTCTTTATTCCTGTGAACTCTATACTGGCAACTTGATAACGAAGCATAACATTTAAAATGGGGTTTGAAAGTCGAGGGATCATAACTTAAAATAAATATGTGTTCATCCGTAGAAAGTTGACTGAGCATGTAAGCTCTCGCCTGCTTCACATACTGTGTAAATCTTTCATGCAGCTCTCCTCCTGCACACTGAATACACTCTGTACACACACTGTGTGTGTGTGTGTGTGTGTGTGTGTGTGTGTGTGTGTGTGTGTGTGTGTGTTTGCATTAATAGCATTGGTCCAACAAAAGTGAGTCTATTCAGAGGTCTTGGACCACGGGAGGACCCAGCAAATGAAAAGTTGTGGGCTTTACAGTCATCGAGTATGACTATGATTTTGTGTGTTTGTATTTGTATTTGCATTTTTTCTTTTTTTTTATCTTGTGGAATTTTAAGTATGTAAGATTTTGAGCAGAATTTATTTTACAGCTCGTCTCACACATTCATTGCAGTGGTTGGTCTTTTGTGTCGTGTCTACAGTGGAAGCCAGTCCGTAAAACACTGAACAAGGAGGTCCCAGAGATGTAGTCCTCCCGTCACTTATGAAAGGCTGAAAAAACGGCTAACATCAGGGACAAAGTGGAAAGGCCGTCATGGTCCAGATGATTGTTTATTCTTTCGTGTGTGTGTGTGTGCGTGTGCGTGTGTTCGTACGCACGCATTTCTCAGGCAAGTTGCTATCTGCGTAGTGTGTTTTTGTTAGCATACGGAAGTCAACGCTGTTTTCTCTTCCAAATTCTGACACACTGAAGTCAGAGATATGAGAATAGCAGCAGAAAAGCAGTGGGTCCTGCTGAGCCAAGGATACTGGTGTCTGTGTGTCTGTGTGTCTGTGGTCTGTCTGTATCTTAGTCCATGTGCAGAACCCCCATCTTAAGAGGAGAACAGGATATACATAGACTCTGAGTAATATCACTGGAAGGCACTGACACACAAACACACAGCACAGCACAGCTCATGGTTACTATCACCCTGTGACCTGACATCTCCCATTGTTTTCCCTCATCACCATAATTGAGCACCGGCGTTGTATTTAAAGTGAGTAAGCTTTCTGATGATGTCTGATGCTGAGCCAAACTGCTCAAAACACTGTAAAAAAACAAAGAGTATCCACTGACTTTATTCTGTCCCTGGAACGCTGCTTTACAGGAGACATGGAACACATTTACTGTGGGCCATTAATCATGTGCAAGTGGTTACGAGTCACGTTTAAAGAGGAAAGAGTGTTAAAATACATTTGTACTTCAGTCATCCACAACTGTATTTTCAACCAGGAATAGTTTAGCCGTCATTTCCTTCCCTGTCTTTCATGCTTCATACATAGCTTCATCTATACTCTTCTTCCCTCCCCTCTCTTCCCCCTTTTCCTCTTCCTCTTTCCCACTCCCACTCCTCTTAGACTGCCTTCTTTCCTTTGTTTCTTTTTCCATATCCCACTAAATCAGTGCTGTTACTATCAGACTCTATCTTGACTCGCTTTATAAGTATGTTATTGAAAGCTATAGCTCCCTCTCACACCCCCTCCCCTTCTCTGTCCTCCCCTACAGCTGGGAGAAGCGAGTGGACCAGCGGGGACGGTACTACTACGTGGACCACAACACCAGAACCACCACATGGCAGAGGCCCACCGCTGAGTCTGTGCGCAACTACCAGCAGTGGCAGAGCCAGCGCAGCCAGCTGCAGGGCGCCATGCACCAGTTCAGTCAGCGCTTCCTCTACCAGGTACTCCAAGCCTTCAGTGACCCAGTTAACATGCACGCACAGTATGCTAGCAAACTAGAGGTAATGACACCTGGCTTAGGCAAAAGTAAAACGGGATTAGTTATTTGATACCCCAACAGCCTGTGATGTATTACAGGAAGGGAAGAAATTTACTTAAGTGAATGGGTAATCAACAAAACCACAATGCCTACATCAAAATTTTACACAAGCTAACCAGAATATTTCTGGGTCACGCATGAGTGAAGGAATTGTGTTCCGACTACGGGAAAGAGTGAGCACCACGGTGCCACCTTTCAAGAATTTAGTGAAATTAGCTTTGTTTGAATGAAAGGACCAACAGCTAGTCTTGGAAGTTTTTCAGTCAACCTTTTCCCCCATGGTCTTTCAGTCCTACTCCTGGGTTGCCAAAAGACAGAGATTTTCAGATTTTCTACGCATGGTTACTTGAAAGCTGCAATAATCTTTTTTTTTTTTTTTTCTTAACATCATGACCAACTCCTGAGAAAAGTATCTGGCGACTTAGTTGCAAGATGCTCCCTCTCTCTCTCCTTTGGTACTGGACTGGCAGTGTACAGCACTACTGCTGTCACTACAAGTTGTCAGTTGTTTGTCTTTGTGCACTCAGGGTAGCTGGCTGTTGTATTTAGTGATTTTGAAGTACTTTCTTTCCCTCTGGAAACCAACAGGATGCATGCAAGTTGGCAGTATCAAAGGCAGTATCAGCTGTTCTGCCTTTGAATTTGATGATTGAAATTCAAAGTTTATTTTTTATTGATTTTCAATTTAGAATCAGAATTGAGACACCACCACTCTAAGATAATGATAAGAAATCATTGCACACACTCATATGTACTGTCCTGGCTGATTTGCACCTGACAAATAAAGCTTAACACACACAACTGACGAGGATAAACAAATGATTTACTGTTCTGGAAAATTCATCCTTTGATTTTAATTGACGGCATATATGTGTGTGTGTGTGTATATGTGTGTGTGTGTGTGTATATATATATTTATTTATTTAAAAAAAAATATTTTTTTTTTCTTAAAAATCAGTGTTAGGTTCTAGGTGTTTCTCCACTTTAGCTCAATTTAATTGGAAATGCAGTGAAATACTTCTCACTCTCACATAATGGATCTTGGTTTAAGTTTCATGTCATCACCACAAATGTCCCAATGAAACGGAACACGCTCAATAGATGTTTTGAGTCAGATCAGCGCTGTATGCATCACAGTGCAGTTAACTTGTCTGCTAACAGTCAGAGGATATGGACTTCTATAGGGGGTATTGGAGATGTTATTTGAAACTTGTTTATAGTATTTTTCCAGTGGAGTCAGTCGAGGTTTATCCGTGTCTCTGACAGTCGTCCTCTCAGTGAAGCAGCCAAGGTCAGACTGCAGCCAGACAGTAAAGACTTATGGGACTAAAACAACAGAGCTTTCTCAATGGACCGTTATTAAAACCAGCCTTAAAACTCTTATAGGCTTCTATAAAATCACCCCACCCTGCACTCTGTGTGTGCTTGTTTCTGTGTTAGTGTTTGAAATTTCATGAAATGTGTGTGTGCATGTGTCTCAGCCATTCGGTTTGTCTTTGTGCATTTCTGTGTGTTTTCATGTGTGCATGTGTTTTTTACCTTTGAAATAACCTGTTTTCAGCCACTTGTCCTTTTATCCACACACCATCAGTCTTCTCCCCCCTTTACTTGTTTTCCCACTGATTGACAATTCACACCCAATTATTCCTCATTTTACACTCTTGTTCCCATCATTAAACAGTATCTGTATCTGCCTTTGGCTGCTGTACTCTGTGCTGAAGTTTTGAAAAACAGGTTTGAAGTGTTTACTACTCAAATCAACCAGTTCTCAATACTAAGATTTGTTTGTCTGTTCATACAGTCACATGCTGTTGAAGTCAGAGTAATTGAACTTTGAACATAAACCATCCTAAAACATCTGTGCAGTTAAGCTGCAGACATACAGAACACCTTTGTGAAAAGTTAAACACAAAATGTGAGCAGGTGGTGTAGCGGCTAACTTTTACTGATTTATCGTCTATTGGCATTTGCAGTAGCTGTTGGCAGCTGATCATTTGGACCCTGGTAATAGTATTACACTGTTTACTTTATTGATTGTAACACCACTGTTAATACTGTAACTGAAATAGCCTTCAGTTAATGCTGCCCTTTAGCAGGGAAAGTACAGCTCACGTCTCCTCATAAAACTCAAATCACATGAATATAAATGCTTCAGTAAAAGTAATATGTATGTACATGTTCTTCTCTTCTAGTTCTGAGGATCAAACCTCAGTACCACATGAAATGTCTCCAGAGAAAGTACTGAAAGTACCAAAGCTAGTATTAAATGGGCAATATGTAAGATATGGCCAGAATTTTAGCTTAAAACATTGAAATCACTAGAATGTGAAGAAACTACAGTGTTGGCATTGTGTTAAAGACATCTATGATGTTAGTGAAGTTTGTATGCTAGCTTACTAGTTCAGGCCTGTCTTGTCTCATAATACACTTTGTACCGCAAGAGGACTTAGTCCGACTGAGCCGTAGTTTCAGCTGAGGGATGTGCAATTAACTTAGTCTAATAAGTAAGCACATTAAAAGAAAAAAAGTCAAGAAAGAAGATATTATGACACCATTTTCCTCACTAAACAGAAAAAATAACTGTGCACCATCTCTATTTGAGTTTCTCTATTTTATCAAGCTTAGTCGAGCTTACCAGCCTTGTTAACTCATTGTAAGACACACTTAATTTGAAGTCGACATAAACAAAATAAACGTCACCTACTGTGAACAGTCTTGGTTTGTTTTTACACAATCACCTCTGGTTTGGGCAAAATAAGTCCTCAATACACAGAGTAAGAGGTGGAAATATTCTGGCTCTACGCACTGTTTTTACCCACTGATGCCTGACTCTCTCCTCTGACACTTCATACTTCTCCTGTCCCCGCCTGCTGTGTCTTCCCCAGAGTCATAGTCTGGTCAGAGTCGCTTTAAATCACCTCTGTACTGTATCCCCTGTCTTCAAATTGGCATCTTACACATGAACGCGAGCATTGAGAACATTGTTTGCGTACACAGAGTTTACTAAAAAGAACATTTTTGAACTACTCACGTTAGAAGCTGTATCTCCGGCGCACGGCCGTCATGGCATACAAAAAGTGTCAATTCCCGAGTGTGAGGTACTGTGTTCTCAATGCTCGTGTTCATGTGTAGAGACCCTGGGGATACTATGAGCAAAGTTTCATGTTGTGTCGAGCCTTCTTAGCATTTTGAAAATAGTGATTTTGATGCTACTGATGAGTGCCCTTTGCACTACATTGAAAATGAGCTTGCCCGAAAACAAAACTATGGTAAATCTTAAAAGTGACTCTTTCGTCGTAATTATGCTTTTACCCAAAGGTTTGACTCATATACATTCACAAATAAAGCCTAGGTTGCTTTTTGGCGAGAGTTTCACTTTAATGGGAAATTTACAGAGAAGCGTTGATTGTTTAATTTCCACAAACTGTTTATTCTAATAGTTATACTATACATATACTTTGTTTGGGCTGTGTGGGTGTGTCAAATA
>OMLP01020228.1:0-12442 GCA_900302685.1 Spondyliosoma cantharus
CATCAGCTTATCCATTCCATTTTGCTAACTATTTGAACAGTTCACTTTTAGCTACCTCCTTCATCAGATTATCTATTTGAGCTAACTATTTCAACAATTTATCTGTTTTATCTGACTATATCATCAGTTTACCCATTAAATTTAGCTTTATTAACAATTCAAACTGTTACTTTTAGCTAACAACAGTAATTCAAGAGTTTAGCTAATTTTGAGCTACCTATTTGGACTTTTTCCTATTTCATAAGTTTATTTATTACCTTTTGCTAACTATTTGGGCTGTTCTATTATATATTTGTTGTATATATTATATTATTTTACCTCTACAAGCTTGATCATGAAACGTAGCCAATGTTCAGGTGTTACAGCTGACTCAATATGTATTTTTCCAGCTTTTACATTTACCCACCTGCAACTTGCAGGCGAACTGTATGCTTGGTTGACTGCGCAGTAGTGACTTCAGTATTGATCTAAAGGAACAGTATTGCAAGGATAGGATACTCAATTGCAGATTAATAATTGTTAATGAGTTGTGTAACCAACAAAAAGAGAACCATCATTCAGCTACTACAGTACTGGTTTAACCAAAATCCCATTGTTCCTTTCCGCAGACATTACATCAATACATTTAAACTGTTACTTCTACTGTTCTGCTGGCAACAAGAACAGCGGGGGGTGCTTAGTTTTCTGGCATCAACATCAGCTCAAGGTACAAACTGCCCCACCATCTCGGCAGTGAAGTTGATCAAGCATTACACATCGTCCACGAGGCCATTATGGCTCCTTATTTTCTTATGTGCTTCCTCAGCCTTTTTAGTGTGTGCTGAAGTGTTTCACTGCAGCAAGGAGGAGGCAAGAAAAAACAGTCTTGTTGTCTATTTCTGCCAGATGGAAAGACACACAAGCATGCGCACACGCACACACGCACACACACACGCACGCACGCACACACACACACACACACACACACACACAGAGTATGAGTAGGAGTTTCTGCACCAGTGAGTGGTTTCAGTGAGCAGAGACATGATGTGTGTGTAACGTGTTTGTTCTGTAAAGCAGAAATAAATTTGGGACAGTGTGTGAATGTGTGTTATGTGAGTGTTTATCTCGGAGAGTCAGAGATTGTCAGAGGGGGAGAGTGAAAGTGAGTTCTTTTTCACATCATGCTGAAAATTTGAACACCTGTTTCCTTTCCTGTCCTCTGGTGTTCAGACCTTTATGTAGTCTCTGCCTCCCCTTTTGGTCTGTTTACCGTGCTCTTTGCCTTCATGTCACATTGCAGCTCAGGCACATCCTCGGGGCAGAGCCCTCCCGGTCATTCCTGTGCATCACTTGCAGCCATAAAGGTCGAGCTGAAGATCTAGCTGTGAGCCGGCCTTTTTGTTCCAGCACCCTGTCCTGCCTGAAGAGAGAAGGAGTTGTCTTTACTGTTAATCATTCATTCACAGAACAGACGATTTTTAAAAATAATTTTGCATGCAAGCTTGCATGCTTTAATCCCTTTTATATAATTGCATAAAATTAGCATTCAGTTTATTAAACTCCCTCCCCTGAAGTCTCATCTGTTTTTCTTTGCCCTTTCCTGCTTTTCACTGCTCCATCACACATGATCATGGCGGGGACACAAGGTGCATAAACGCATCAGAAAACAGCAGATTTTACTTTGCACTTCCACTTCCAGCTTGAAATGTCGGTATGTAGGAATTCAACCTTTTTTCTTTGCTTGTACACTTGAACCTCACCAGCATAAGAGATTCTGCAAAACACCTGAAGTATAAATATGGAATAAAATGCAAATAGAAATCCGAGAAAGCAGCTAAACAAGAAGGAGCTCTTCCATTTCACTTCCCAGATTTGAGTCATTTGGATGTTTTTCCTCTACTGCTTAAGTGTACCGTGACATCACCAAGCGAAGCACAGTGTGCAAAAGCCACTCTGGTTTTGCCTCACTACGAGGAAAAACAGATCTGGAAATGGGAAAATATTTGTCACGGTTTAAGGCGCAGCACGGAGTGTCACAACATTTTAACTGATATAAGTATTTGTAATGCATTAAAACATGAAGATCTGGAGACTATTGTGTTCACTGCGCTGGGACGGGTAGAGTTCTCCAGGACAATATTACTAATGAGTTGACTGATTTGACTGGGAATGGAAATCTTTGCTTGTGTGTCAGCTGTTTGATGTTGCAA
Organism: Spondyliosoma cantharus; assembly: GCA_900302685.1. Lineage (NCBI taxonomy): Eukaryota > Metazoa > Chordata > Actinopteri > Spariformes > Sparidae > Spondyliosoma > Spondyliosoma cantharus. Next base: position 2,193 of record OMLP01020228.1, read on the forward strand.
CTTGGGTTGCACTTCATTTTACGGGTCTGTAAATTTCATGGTAACTGTTGTAATTCCTCACTAACATTTTTGGCATTTCGCTGAAATTACCCCAAATTGTATTTAATAAAAATAGTTTATAACAGGCAGTTGTAGCTCCTAATTTCTTTAATACATTTCCGGGAAACTTACAAGTAGATTCTGCTTAACTTCTGTTGATAACCCCATTTTTTAATTCCCAACTAGTTTCTGTCTAACTTCCCCTCAGCAGGCCACTAAATTGAAGCGAATTGGTGCGGCTTAATTTCCCACTAGTTTCCTACCAACATTTGCCAGTCAGTAAATTGAATTACATCTTTTTTTAACCATTTACCATTTAAATTACTTGGAAATCAAGCTGCAAAAACTCAGCTTCAATTTAGTGGCCTCCTGAGGGGAAGTTAGACAGAAACTAGTCGGAGGTTTCTCGGAAATGCATTAAAGAAATGAACCACTGTTAGAATATTATTATTAAATCACATTGGGGTAATTTTTCAATACGTTCTGAGGTCATTATTGTGGTTATTTGGGGTTAATTTCAAATGAATATTAACTATGTTTTTTGGTAATTACCACCAATGTGCCATCACATTTTCTTGACTACGCTAAAAGCAAGGTGACCCTCAGGTAAACCACCATACAGCACATCAAATCTACTTGATGGTCATATTCATCCCCTATCTAAACTCAATGTTACATGGAGGAGTTGGAGTGTCTTTGTATGACACCAGCTTATCTTTCCATCACAGATGTTTCATTTAATTAGGCTCACAACACCTCCAGAAGGCTCATTTCTGCCTTTCCCAGAGCAAGGCTGCTCCACACCCACTCAGAGAGAAAAATACAGCTACAGACGCCTACTAACTATTGCTCTACACCTTCTGTGGGCTTCTTCCTATAGTTCCAGATAAGTGTTTCAGACATATGTTATTTCAATACAACACCCAAAAAAAGCAAACGGTGCAGTGCAAAACTGGCAAAGGTTGACTGGCTGATTTGTATGATTCAAAGTTGTACTAGTATGGAATTATGACTGGTTATCTGAAACAACATGATTTTTCATGAAGGGATGTAATTTCACATGATTCTGTCCCACGTGAGAAAAAAAACTAATAACATCCATGAAAACGAAATGTCATACAAGATTCAGTATCATCAAAAGAGCCATTTTTAATAGTCCAGCTGGTCAGTCAGTATTTTACCTGATGAATTCAAACTACATTGTACTAAATGTTTAAAAGCTCAGTCGAAGGTTATTGAGAGAGGGGAGGCAGTGCTGTGAAGGCTTTTTCGGGCGCTCGGTTACTTTAAAATTTGCTTTGTTCACTTCATTTGTTTCATGTCTTCAAGTACGGGGGATGATATTTCAGTCACCCTTACACCCTCTGGTAAACGCTGTCCTGCTCCGACAGGGCTAATGGCTGCACTTTCATTTGTGCTAATCCACCAGCGGGCTCATGAATTAGAAAAAAGGACAGACGTGTCTGAAAGAAGAGCGAGTTTGGCAGAATCCTGCACTCTTGAACCTTTGAAGCCAACTGAATCCCGAACTGAACAGCTGTATCTTCCCCTCCTTTCGCTGGAGGCAGCAATCCACATCTCTTCATCAGGCAGCAGGGTGGAATGTTTTCACCCGATGGGTTTTTTTTGGTTCAAGTCAATCCCATGAGAGCAAACATCTGCTCCACTGAAGTGTCCTTGAGCAAGACATTGCTCCCGTACCAGCTTCACGGATGGATGCCGCTGTGCAGCTGCAGAGTGATCAATACCGCGATATTCATCGCTATTCATGAGGATTCATTAAGGTTCATGTCCCTGCTGTGGCCTTTGCCCCGTCAGAAGATGACGGAGGATGTGTATTTGTTACCAGAGGTCATGCACAGTCTAGTGGCCCATCAAGTGCAGCTGTTCTCTGCAGGCACTGGCTCTGCCCCCGTCTGCAAATCCTATTTCTGCCTGTATTACCTTCATAAAGCATCGTAATTTCCTTCTCGGACCAAATGCCTACAGTGTGTTAATGTTGCCGACAAAATATTTTCTACATGCTATCATTTGGTTTGATTTCAAGCGAGTTTGCTTCTCTTCCAATTGCGTTGCAGGATGAAATGCAACGACCACTAAACATTATAAATCAACCTTTTTTTTCAAACAAACCCTGAGCTGTGTACCGATTTGAGGAGCGGAGGGGGCCGAGGGAGAGCAGGAGTGCAGTGCTGTGTTTAGAGCAGTAGATGGCAGTTTGTGTCGCTGTTTCTTTCGGAGAGGAGGAGGGAAGCACTGCAGTGAGGGAGGAAAGAGTGACTACAGTGCATCAGAGGAGCAAAAAAAAAAAAGACCTCTGAATCAAAGTCCCCAGTGGAGCGGAAACACTGGCGTGGTCAAAATCAAAGGGCTTCTTCAAGGTCGGCTGTCCAAACCAGAGTGATTGAGACAAAATAAAAAAATAAATAAAAAAACAGTGCGAGAGTGTGTGTGCGTGTGTGAGAGAGTTTTTTCAGTGAGGGGGAATCAGTGAGAGACAAAGATAGCGATTTAGACGGACAAACTGTGGCACCCCGAAAGGCAAACAGCTCATCAGCTTGACTGACAAATCAACGGCTGGCCATCCGGTGGGACAGGGGGCCGAATCAACCTGACAACCAGGTTGGCAGAGACAAGGGACGATAGGGAGGAACGTAAAGGGTGCAGGACCGGAGGAGAGGGTTTAGCTTCTCCATATCTTCAGGGTTGCTGGACAAAATCCTACTAAGGACAGATCTGTACAACCTTTATCAAGCATCTTGGACACTCAACTCATACAGTACAACTTATAGAACAAATGTACATGAGTTAAAGATGAGATAATTAATATCTTTATATAACCAATGGGTCAACTGCTATTAGTTAGCGACCAACGGAGATGAATCAGCTTTCATTTACCTTCTTTTATCTTGTTGTCTCTATTTTTCCGGAGGAGCACAAACTCTGCTTTCGTCAACAGTTTCCAGCCGCATTGAACAGTCGAAAGCAATTAGCCGGTGAACTTGGTGGAGTTCACTCAGCTGAAGAGCCAGATATTTTTCCCCTCACAAGAAACAGAGCTGAAAGGAGAGCGAATATTGGATCAAGGGGGCCAGAAACACGACTCGGAATGAATGCTAATGTTGCCCCGTGCCCGCTGGACGTGCAAACACACAAACTGCCTGTTAACACATTTGCCGATACAACTTTGTCAGTTGTCTTTCCGTCCGTCTCCGCTGGCTCCCAAGTTGCCAGAAAATAAAAGATAAAAAATGAATGCCGTCTTAAAGGGCCCGTAATTGAGATTTTGGATATTAACATGACACCAGAAAACTACTTGCTATACAGAGACATGGTAGAGTAATGGCATCCTGACCAGAAAGTAAAGTCTCACTCTCTACATGTGTGAGTTCCTTGTTTTGGTACCCGGGCTGGCTGTATGTGCATGTTAGTGCAGGTGAGTTGAGCGTTACAAGCTGCTAAAGGCCTGCTAAACTTGACTGTGAGCTGTTTTTTCTTCTCAAGATTGTGGGGGCATAATGTTACAGGCAAGAGAAGGCCTGATAGCTACTTAGCTGTTACAAATATTATGATTTTTTCTGCAAATGTCTCAGTCACTAGATTTACTCGTCTCTGAATGTTGTCTGAAGCACCTTTAAAGGGGCGAGTGAAATTAATTAGTATACAGATCCTAAAAGAAAGAAAGAATAAAAGCCACAAAGGCGTTGATATGTCGTTGAGTCCATAGTATGGCTATAGATCCAAAAACACTCAATCCTACAATTCCCATAATGCAACCGGATGGCATCTTTCATTAGAACCCCTCTTCCTCCAGAGTTACCACCTCGTTTATAGACCAAACGTTCAGTTTCCAACAACAACTTTCTGGTAAAATTTGTAACCCTCAAGCCTCCAAAGTTTTGATGTGTGGTTTGGGTTTATGGTTTAGTTGTTGTTTCCTGTTTTATTTTGATGAGGTTCATCCGTAAATGTGTCATGTTACCCGTTGTCTTGTTTTCCCTCCCTTTTCATTGTGATCACTTACTGTGTATTTAAGTTCTTATCTTCCCTTCTCTCTTTATCAGCTCGCCTGTTATGTTTTCCCCCACCTCGGTCGTGTTCCTTGTGTTCTTCACATTCCTTGTGTTCCTGCCTCTCTTCCCAGTGCTTTGGTTCATACTATATTTACTTTTTGTATTTCTGTAGTTCTTTTGTTCTCCATTTTGCCCCTGCCTGCTTTTTGGTGCCTGCCTTTTTTTTATTTCCTGCATTTTGACCTCTGTATGAGTTTCAAACTTACGACTTCAGCTTTCGGTTAAAAAAGCTTGCTTCTTATTACCTGCCTGTCTCTGTGTTTTGCATTTGGGTCTGTATTGTAAAAGGGCTATTTTTCAAACTTTGGAATGTCCTCCCAGTTCCACAGATGAAAAAAGATTAGAACTAAATTGATGCTTGTAGTAACATGTCAGCAAATAAATACAAATAAAAAATGTACCCACATTTTTGGATGTAACTATTCCTTTAATGTAAACAAACTGGCCCCATGATGCTCACATGGTTAAACACACCGACCTGCAAACTGTACATCAAGCCAGGGACCAATCGCATTGTACCATGTGCGTACGCGCGTGTGTGTGTGTGTGTGTGTGTGTGTGTTTGCGCGTGTGTGAGTTCTCTTGCTGTTCTTTATAGCCTACTTTCCACCATCTAGGTCACACCATGTACAGTTCCTCACCCATAACCTCCGTCTGCTGCAGTGTGTAAGAATAGCACGTAGGTGTGTGTGCGCGGTACAAGCTGCGTTCACCATGACCACCTATTTACACTCCCCGTCCTGTCCTGGAATAAAAAGACGTGATAGTGACTCGGTGGCCCTCCCTCTTCCCTCGATCCCTCCTTCCCATCTGCGCTGACTTCTCTTTTCTTTGTGCCGTGTGCCTTCCTGTCCTTCGCTCTATCACTCACTTTCTGTGTGTGTGTGAGAGAGATACAGAAGAGAAGATACAGACAGGCAAGGACGTGGTGAAAGAGAGAGCAGAAAATCGGAGGCGATGGAGAAAGAGTTTGAGACGCATTGAACATGAAATTAAACGAGACCCATGTGCTAACCCACGGAGAAAACCCTCTCTCAAAATGAGTGTTTTTTTTTTCCTGCTGGGAGCCGCTTCTCTTTTTGTTTGCTTCAGATTCTGTTAATCTCTTTATTTCTCCCTGCGCATCTCTTTCTCGAGACCTTTTCGCGAGCGCGTCAATCTCTCCCTCTCTGTCCCCTCACATCTTCTCTGTATCGGTGTCTTTCTCCCTCTCAGCTGCTCATGATGAATCCATCGCACTTCTTCGATTTCAGATGTGGCGAGGCGAGGCGAGGCCCCCGCGTCTCATGCATTAAATGCACCAATCAGTACTCCTTCAGGGCCTGGAGGATGATCTGCCATTGGGGCCGCGGAGAGAATAATGTTTAAACATTAGCTAGTGGCTGTCGATCATGCATGTGATTGAATGTCCCGAAAGCCAAATTGCTTGTGTAGCAGAAAGTGTCGCCTGTGTACGTCTGGCAAACCTAAACTCATCCCGGTTCGAAGGCTTTAACTGAAGCAATAAGCTGCTGTATTTACAAGGATATGCACTCATCCGTAATGTTTGTTGCAAAAAGCTGGATTTAGACAAATGGGTGTTGATCCTGGAGCGGCGGCACACAATACCCAGGTGGCAGCTTTTTAGAAGGGAACTGCATGAAATGCATCCCTTGGGACGACTCGAAAGGGTTCTCTAGGGATCGCTGTATGTTGCTGTTTGAGTGAGAATTTTTGGGGAATTTGGTTCTTTGTTCTTGAAATAAAGATAAGTAAAGATTTTTTTGTCTTTGCTGTACGCTTGTCGGCCTGTCAAAATTGACTTAATTTGTATGTAATCAAACATTGTACTAAATGATTTGTGTATTAGATCTCCAGATCCGTGTCCACTGGCAGACAGGAAGGCCTCTCTATTGAGTTCTCTGTCCTGATTTGATAAAGTGGGCAGGAATAACAGAAAATATCTTTTCTCTTTTACTGCCGGAGGAGGAGATACATGGGTTACTGACCAAGCATTCTATTACAGTCATTACTGTTGACACACAGAGCTATTTAACACTTATTTTGATTAAAAATAAAATCTCTTACAGCAGCTTTAACATATTTATTGTTTGTTTAATCTGCACAGAAATTTCAAGGTGTAAAAAGTAATTTAACAGTAGGTTCTGCATTTTATGCTTGGCTATGTGCTGAACTATTTCTTGGCTGAAAGCGGTTGTGAGGCAACCAGGTGAGACTCTATAAAGTTTCTGTTTCCAGCCAAGAAATAGGCACATAACAGCATATTTAATGGTGACTTGTATGGTTTTTGTACCAAGATAACACGCATTGCCTGTTTAGCTTCAGAGGTGCTGGTTAGCTTTGGTCAGGGCCAAGTTAGTTATTTCCCCTCATTGTTCTCCTAAGCTTTGCTGCATCAGCTGGTTGTAGCCTTATATCAAACACACAGTATTTGTCAAAATGTCAGACTATTGATTTAACAGGGAAATGAATGTAAGTGCAGTGTTGCATTGTCATGCAGATACGTAAGGTGACAATAGGAGCCTGCGTTTGTCTTCAGCAGGTGAGAATGTGTGTAACCGTTCGAACAACTTTGATTCAGAAAGTCAGAAAAAAAAAAAAGCGGCACCAGATTTATATCTAAATGGATTTTGCTGTGAATGACGCGCTTTGCCGAAAAGTGGCGGTTGATTCTGATGTAAATTCTGCTTTGTCTGAAAATGACTTTGACAGAACTTTTTGCACACGCAGCTCCGCGGGAGATGAAGCGCCGTTTACCTCCGAGCTCAGCCGCCCTGGGGATCCACTGTCACTGCCCATATTGAGACTATTTTTCTCCCCTGCTGTCGATAGCATCTACCACATGGCGAAATAACTCATCGAAAAGTCTGACCTTGGGTGCAGAGGTAAACACCTGGGAGTGCTTTGCCAGGAATCTGGCAGAGAAATACATTTTTTACTGCAGGTTTCAGAAGAAAGACAGTAAAATAACTGTTTTTCTAACTTATATTTTGCCGTTCATCTTCTTTACTCAAAGGCTTTTCAGTTGCGCGTAGATGTGTGAGAGTGTTCCTGTACTTGTAGTGACAGATTTGCTATGTGACCGTGGAGCAGTGAGTCTGTGACCACTTTATCCACAGTGACCTGTTGAAGTGTGTGTTTGTCTGTGTGTGTCCAAGGTGAAATGAGATGATGGCTGATGGCAGGTAGACTGCTGACAAAACAAAAGTTTCACCTTTCCCTTCTTTACTTTGCTCACCATGTCTCTCGCCCCTGTTGTATCAGTGCCCTTCTTTGTATGAAAAGGATGCAAGCTGGTAAAAACAACACACACATACACAAGTGCTCCATCAGCTGAATGTCAACACCATCACCAGACACCTACGTTTGTCCAAAGGCAACGTTACGATTTAAAGTCTCAATCTCCTGATGCCACCATATTCACGGACACATCATATTGTACAGTATATAGTCACGTTAGGTTGGCTATTAGTAGCAAAACACTACCTAATTAGCTAGCTAACCATGATGGTTAGCTAATGTTACATCAAGATGAGTTAGCCTGATCTCAGATCACCAACAACAGCAGGTTTGCTTCCTGCTCAATTCTGTGGTAGCTGACGTTAAAAAAAAAAAGATTTGGGAAAGGACAGATAGTTGGCTGCTGACATATTTTAAAGACGACATGAATTATCGTTAGCTGTTAAACTTCCTTCCTGTGGTTGACCTTACCATCAGCTAAACATCAACCAAAAGCCATAAAGGTCACATTACGATGTAAAGTCACATTATAAAGATGCCACAAGTTCACATTCACTGTACATGTTAGCAAAACATGACCCAACTAGCATCAACGTCATTTTACATCAACAGGAGTTAGACCGAATGTCGAATCACCAGTAACAGCGAGGTTTGCTCTCTCCTCTCTCAAGGCTATTCTCGCTTTCACTGAGACCAGAATGGATTGGCCTCAATTCATGTCGTTTAGCCGCATTCACCAAACTTAAAGGCACTCTGCTTAACAAATTTATAGACATTCACATAGTGTATTAATCACTTCTTTATAGGTCATATGTGAGCAGATCCTTAACGTGACTTGAAAAACGGGTCCTTCCCTGTGTCTCTTGGCCGCCTATACGAGCCTGTTGACAATTTGTTGAAGTCACTTTAACGCTGCTGCACTGTGGATTTCTTTGTGATGAACTTGGGTCAGATTTTAAGTGAAAGATCAAGGAGTCTGCTTACGTAAACTAACAACCAGCTTCCAGCACAACACAAAAGTTCCACAGAGCCCCTTTAACATTGTGAAAAATCAACCTGTCCCACCTAGCATTAGTAATTAAGGGGGGCTAGATTCCTCAGTAGTGTGAATGGGCAGTCCAAGATTCCCTAATTGGACAGAAAGACAGATACTCATGACAACGACCGTCTATCTACCGTCTCCATTTTTTCCGACTCTCTTCCTTCCTCTCCTCCTCTTTCCATCTCCCCGATAAAACCAGATGACACGATTTCATGCTCTGCTGTTGGAAGATATTCTCATAATTACCGCTGCAAGAAATGAGGAGCTAACAGATTCCTCTCGCTCCCTCCCCTCTATCTGCTCACACAAAATTAATTATACAAAAAAGATGGCGATTAGTTGGTTGTTAAACAGCATTTCATGCATAAACAGGAAGGTAAGCGGTAGGCTGAGTCTGGTAGGCACTGAGTCGAATCATTGTTTATGGTAACATGATCTTTTTTTCTGGTAAGTTTTGACAACTTGGATGTTCAAATGTGACCTGCCACGCTTACCATATTTGACCTATTTCATAACATGTCTGATGAACTGAACTGTTGTTTTTTTTGTGTTTTTAAATGTAGTTTTAACAGGTCCCAGAAATGATTATGTTGATAATAATAATAATAATGTTAGAAATGATTGCTAAAACCTCCAAAATACACAGAAATCATCCTTTAATCTCACATTTTCTGTCACTTTCTCAGTTTTCTTCCTCCACTGATTTTCTACCAGCTCTGAATTTTAATTTTATCTACTTGTGCCCCTTTCTCTCTCTCTGTCTCTCTCTCTCTCTCTTTCTCTCACACACACACGCACGGACGCACGCACACACACACACACACACGCTATTTCTGCCTCTGCAACTTTTGCTCACTCATCTTGTCCCTCCCATCCTCTCGTTCCCTGGGTCACTCCATTAACCAGAGGGTCACTTTTCCAGCTGGTTAGCCCGGGCCAGATTTCCATCAGGTAGCTGACGTATGAGACCGTTCTGCCATCTGTGTGTGTGTGCGTGTGTGTGTGTGTGTGTGTGTGTGTGTGTGTGTGTGTGTGCATGCCTGCGTGCGTGCGTGTGTGACAGGTTCATTTGTCAGTTTTACTCCAGTCTTGTCCTCCGGTGTGATGTTGTAATGACCCGAGGCGGCCCAGACAGAAGAATGACATTTAACACTTCACCCCCCTACCACCCACACACACACACACACACACACACACACACACGTTAATTTTGCATGGCTAGTTTTTACTGACATCCATAATGAGTCTTCTAAGTTTGTCAGCCAAAGGGGTGCAGTCACTTTAATTTAATGTCATTCATCTTCATCTTAGTTATTAGTCTCAATCAGAATCGGCTCATTATAATCCATGTTAAACTGAGTGAGCTAGCACGTGTTTATGAGCCCCTTTACAAACTGCTTGTTTGTTTTTCTACACAACAGGTATGTGTAAATAACATATTAAAGTTGTATATAGAAAACCAAATCAATACTTCATAACCCTTCTGGAAACACCTGCCTGCTTTCAGGCATTCAGCCGGCGCTGCGAAATCCATACGACTACTTCAGGCTGATGTTTTCACAATTCATGCTGATGAGTAAACCATCTTAAGGCGTGCTGGATCCACACAAGTTATTTATACAATTTATTATACATCTACAACCAGTGAAACAATACATTTTTTTTATTCAACGGCTCAGATTTAGTCAAAAGCAGTTTTTGTCTTTCTGGCTCTCTGTAGTAGAGTGCAGCCTGTGTGATCCCGCCCATATTTGACCTCTATGTTAGTTTTCTTCCTCTCATTTAGCTTCATTTAATTAAGTACAATTTGCTCCTGAAAGGAGTCGGAACACCATATACATCAGCACTAATATCAA
>OMLP01020228.1:12462-26846 GCA_900302685.1 Spondyliosoma cantharus
CTCTCATCTGTCTTTCTTTCACTCTATCCATCTTTCCTCCCCTCCCTTCATCCATCCCGTTTTAGATGGAAATAAGTTCAGCCACAAGCAGAACAAGAGTGATTATTATTATTAATGACTCTGTGCGCGAGTGTGTGTTTGCAGGGAGGGCATGAGTTGGTGGAAGGAAACAGTCCGGTAAAAGACGGAGAACACACAGAAACTTCCCTGAAATGGAAAAAAGCCATTTCTGCCGTTTCACGACATAATTAGAACTCTGAAATGAGAGTTTCTGAAAAAGAATGTTCTATTAAATGTTGGTGTTTTGTTTCGTTTCAGGGTCAGGCACCTCAGATCAGAGATGGGGACTGGAGTCTGCGGCTTGGACTCAAACTTAAATCGCCACACACAGGGACTTGAGACTTGACTTGGTCACCAAACAAGTTAAGCTCAGCATAATACGCTATCAGACGCTAGCTTGTTTGTTTAGATTGTTGTTGACTGAATAATTTGTTGCGCGTTTTCTTGCCGCACTTGCTCACATACTCCTGCCTTTGACTGTGAAAATGGTCGGTAATTTAATAGTCCGCGTTCTGTTGGCGTCATCTGCTGGCTAAGTTGTCAAGTAGGACCTCAACACTTGCTGTATATTGTAGCTGAATGTTCATGTCACAAGGCAAAATACAGTAAAAAGAAAGCTTTCGTTGTGTGCGTTTTCATCTTTAAATGCAACAAGCTGATAGGTGATCATATACCAAAAAACTGATCAATGTTAATACTGTATGCTAATAGGAGTGATGATAACACAGTACATGCTTTGAGTTCCTTAGATATAGTTATACATTGTTCTAAGCGGGCGGATGGCATACAGCAAATGATAGAACGCTCAATACTGCCATGAGAGACTTGAGCTTGACTTGGACTTGCAATAAAAAGGACTTTGAGCATCTCTGCCTCGTATCTCCTCCTTGTGCTACAACTGTGCTAAATTTACAAAGGACACGCCAAAGTCAGAATGCATGAATTATTCTATTAATATTCCATTATTAACGCAGAGATCAAAAAAACATTTTTTCAGCCTCCTCACCAGAAAAACAACAAAAAAGATTGAAAATGAAAGCAGCTTAATGTGTGAGCCATATTTACATTTGTAGGAGGCAGCGAGCTCTAGTAGATGTAGCAATGATTACAGCTGCAAAGGACAGGGATGGAGGGTCGGGCGAGGGTAATTCAGGAGACCTTTAGTTCGAGTGTGAGTTGTAAAGTTAATGGTTCTTGAAACGTACTTATGTAGCTACATCATGTACATTAAGTAACACTTATGTAATGTAGGTGTGTTTGTAATAGAAGTTACAGAAGAAATGTAGTATTTTTTATTCAAACCAAAATGTTCCCTTGACCTAACCAAGTAGTTTTAATGGCCAAACTGCAACTATTAGACAAAGTCCTAGTAGGTGTGTGGCTGCTAGGCTGCAACGGTTGTGTTGTTTTGGGAGATGCTGACTACTAACATATTCGGTTGTTTAGGTATGAGGATGCGTTGATCATAAAAACACAGCCGACGACCAACTTTTTTGCGTTTGTCGCAAGAGATTCTTTGTCTTTCTTGTCGCTCCTTCGTGTAAATCATCAATGAGTGTGATGACGGCACCAATATGCGAAGTGTCCCAGTGCAGCTTTAATATGAAACTTATCAGCAGTTATTATCTGGCTCTGCAAAGCACAAGGTACAGCAGTAGCTGAGAGGCTCTATAAAGAAAGCAATCTAGTGACCAAAATGTTATCTCGCAGCAGCTGGGAGACCGTGGGTGTGGAGGTGAATGAGAAAGGGTGCTGAATATCCCTTTAGGCGACGAAGTTCACAGTCGTGACCCATGTGTGAATGTGCGTAGCGTTGATGAAGGGCGCCGCCAGATAAGAAAATATGCATGCATGCATGTCAAAAACGAAATTCATTATACAGCTGCAGATGGCCGCGTTTGGTTTCTGGTTTCAACTGATTGATTACATTTGATTCTCTTAGCAACTTACCACAAAAAAGAGAGAGAGGGAGAAAGGAACTGTGCTCAATAAATATTGTTCCAGGAGTGAAGTCATCTGACATTTAAGAATCAGCCAGCCATGGCAGGGTGGAGTGTGTGTGGGTGTGTATGTGTGTGTGTGTGTGTGCGTGCGTGCTTGTGTGCGTGCGTGCGTGCGTGCGTGCGTGTGTGTGTGTGTGCTTGTGTTTGTGTGTTTTTGTGGGCAGACAGGAGAGCCCAGAGGGCACGCAGCTCAGACAGAGTCATTATTTAGTGACACACAGATGACGGGGTGGCCTTAACAGGGACTACACAAGCATGTACACGCACACACAGACATGTTGGCGCATGGAACACACTTACCTATAAGGCCTGAGGTATCGGGATTCTAACGAAAAACATCAGCTGTTACCTGTTGCACCTCTCTCCTTCCCTCTGCTCCTGAAAGAGCACAGGCACGGCTAATACAAAGCTAATCACTGACGTCATTTATTTTTAGATTCAGTGTTTCAGTTTGTGTCATTCCCACTTCTGAGCTGTCTATTCTTACCCTCCTTATATTCCAAACACACCTCATTAGGCTTAAATGTGAATGAATATTCCATGAACAAGCAAAGACAGTTGTGATTTCACTGAATCTCTATCATAAATACAGCAATATTAGGCAGATAACAGGCCCCTGACCCGAATATCAGATGACACCCTAACAAGTTTCAGATGCGATGTGCAATCTAAATGAATAATATAATTTATTTAGTTATAGTTTATAAATTCCCAGACTTGTAGAAAGCACAGCGATGTGTATCTATAAGAAAACACTGAACACAGTAATAGGCCTCTCCAAGATAACTTTTCTTTACATTCCCTTTGTCTGAGAAAAAAAAAAAAATCCCATTAGGAAAACACCTTTACACCTTTTCGCTCAATCTAATTGTTGGCTGTTTGTGGCTAATTAGCATGACTGACATTATCCACGAGCCACCTCTCTTATTGGCTGCTTTCATGAGCTTGCTTCACGAGCATGCCATAATTAATAACCACACTTTACAAGATGGGAACTTAATTCAGTCCTGAACAGGAGGAATTGATTCTACAGAGAAAGGGTTTGTGTGAGCTGCACTCTTTTATGGTTATAATGGTAAAACAAGTGGCTGTGATTATGCATGCAAAGATGATTGGCATTCAGTTGCATTGGTGAAACAGAGAGAGACTTGTGTTCAGCCAACTTAAACACAACTCAATAAATGTCACAATTACCGGTAAGTAAAATCAAATCAGTATCAAATTTGGCATGGTTGTTGAAGTTTAATATCAATCAATCACACACATAAATGGCCACTGCTACATGAAGACACCGTATTGAAGCAATTAAACATCACGATTACAATAGATTAATGTCAATGACACCATTTAAAGTCAATTTGGTGACACTTTTTTGGGCTTTAAAGGTGAGACAAACTTTCAAAGGTAAATCCAGATGACAAGGGGGGAGCATATCAACAGAGTAACCACTAACTGCTGCTCAGTATACACCTTGCTGTAGCTATCTATGGCTTTAACTACTAGCTGCTGTCAGAAAGATAGCACAGTTAGCCATGCAAATAATGCGCCCAAGCAATTGGGGATGCTGATGTTTACACCTCCCAGTGATCATGGTGGAATTGGGACTGAACCCAGCCGTCGAGTCGATAAAGGCCAGTCTGACGACAGGGTGTACAGCGGCGAGCTAATCTAGCGGCTCTGGCTGGGACTCCAGGGGAAGGTAGCCGGGACAAGAGAGGCGTGAAGCAGGCGAGATGAGTGACAAAGATAGCTATAGCGTGGTGAATTACTGTACTTAATTTGATGGTGGTGGTTGGAAGAGTGTAAAGAAAAACCAAGATGGTTTTGTTTATGTTGAGTTTGAATAAAGTCTGTTTTATCAGAACATAACAGCTCATCCTAGGTTGGTAAAAGATAGAAACTTGAATTAAGAGGTCGAACAGTTATATTTTTTTGGTCCAATAAGAAGAATAGCTGGAAGACTAATTTCCTTACATTTAGTGAGTTTATTTGCGTAGACACTTGCGGCTTGCATATATGATCTCCCAACTGACACTATGGGGGGGATAAAAAATCGTCTTCTGAATTACAAAGTGGTATTACAAGAGGGGTAGCTAGTTATCTGGTTGTAGATGTATCTGCAACACAATACATAGGCATCTTTGACATAGTATATTTTCAAATGTTTTGAATATCCTTATATAGATATATTGCACCTTTAACTGAAGGTGACATAGTGATAACATTTTTGGATTGACATAAAAGTAAACATTTGACAGCGAATATTTAAATATTTATTTCCTACATTTCTTTCTTTGTCAGTGAATCTGGAAAAAAAGTTTATACACACACACACAAAGCTGTTGCATTACGCGAGTCACTGTTTCCCCTTGCGGTAGAAAGACTAAAAGTTGGGTGAAGAGCTTAATTTGAGTAAAAATAGTAGCACAAGAGAACATATCCAGAGAGTGCAGCTGTGTAAAGAGGGGATTTGCATGTGTTGTCCACGCAGGAAACTGCTGCAACACTCAGATCTGTGTGTGCTTTCAAGAGATTTTGGAGCATATTAGTGAAGGAGCCTTATCCTTAGTTTGACTCTCTGACCTGACCCTGGGAGAAACTGCACGGTAAAATGGCGAAAACAAACACACACACACACACACACACACACACACACACACACACACACATGTGCACACATGCAAACAAACAGACGTGGCTGGAGGCAGCGGTTGATGAACACCACTCTGTGATCGTGAGCCAAAGGGGTAGGAGGGAGAAAGAGGGAGGCATATAGAAGCCCAGAGAGTCAGCACAGCTAAAATTACAGCCCTGTCACACCAAATCAACGCTGATGACCGTGTGTGTGTGTGTGTGTGTGTGTGTGTGCGTGTGCGTGTGTGTGTTTGCGTGCATGCGCTCACACACAGTCAAGAGAGGGAGTGTTGTGTTCAGCTCTGCCTAAAGACATCGGGAGGAAGTAAACAAAACAAACATGCATACATACCCACATGCATACTGTACACACTCTCATAGTGCTCATGATGATGCTGTGCAGTCAATAGAGATTACGTGATGGGAGGATCAGAGCTGGGGCAGAGTCAGTCAGAGTGTCTGGGCCGCTATTATCTACTGAACACACACACAAACACACACTACGGTCGATTCACTCATAATCCAATCAGGCCCAAATGTTAATTTTGAAATTGCTGTTTATTCGCTAAAGAGTATTTACCCTCAAGTCTTTCTTGACAGAAGTGTTGTGGCAAGAGCAGTCTGGATGCAAGAGGGAGCTGGCCTCGCTTTCTCTCCATCGTTGCAGACAAACACAAACATTTGAGACAAGAATATACGTGTACACAAACACGCACGCACACATTTTGAGCTAATATGGCTATGGCGCTGCCATATGCTGGAACAGGTGGTTGCTCTCACAGTGTCTCTAACGGAATTTTCCTGCTTAGGATCAAACAATGGCTCTCTCCTCACAGTTCAAACTTGCGCTAACTGGGAACCGTTGCTTTGTCTTCTATTTATGCTGTCAGCCAACAGAACACATGCAAGCCTTCAAATTTGTCAAACCAAATGTTATTTCTAAATGAATTCAGCATCACATAAGGCAGCGGTATACTGTATATATAGCTGCTCCTCCATTTTGAAAAAAAGAGAGCTGAACATCTGTTGTCTTAAAACATAAACAATAGTCCCCCATTCCGTCTGTCATCCATCAGCTTGTATCTTAATTGTGTGTTTTTCTACGCTTAATCTCAGTCTTGCTGCCCTCCAATATTAATTGGAAAATGATCATAAGCTCTCTAAAGCAGTTACGCAATGTTAAATCAGATATTCACTTCTGAGTATCATATGCAAACTTACAATGGCTTTTAAATGCAGAAAACCATTAGCATCTATTGCAAAAGGATTCTTACTTATAAACACTTAAAAATGCTGATTATTTGGGACAAAATGGCTCATTTGTATTTCAGGCAAATGTGCGGAACATGACAGGAGAAGTGAATAACATTTATCTTCTCATTACAAATGCAATGTTCTGCTTGAGAACCATGGGTCCTAGCATTCATGTGGATGCCACTTGACCATTTCACCCACCCAAACACAGTCGAAGACCACATACACCCCCTCCAGGCAACAGCACTCCCTGATGGCAGTGGCTTCCCCAGCAGGAACACAGATGCTGCAACACCACAAAAACTGCTCAGAAACAGCCTGAGCAACCTGACGAGAGCTCAATGTGTTGACCCGGCCTCGTAATTCCCCAGATCTCAATCTAATCGAGCTTCCGTGGGACTTGTCGGAACAAGTCCCATTCATAAGGCCCCCACTTGAAACCCACAGGACTGGAAGGATCCTTCACCAATGCCCTGGTGACAGATACCCCCAGAGGTCTTGTGTGTATGCCTTGACAGAGCAAATGAAGCAATGTAGCTTCCTTAGCTGGCAGGGTGATGGAGTTTCATTGGCAGAGGCACAGCACTACTTTTGGTGTCCCCTTCAGGAATTGCTCTTTAGAAAATTCCCCTTCAAAGTTGATATTAGATGATAGTTGTACTTGGAAAAGCCCATGATTTTCTCCATTTGCACAATTTAAACACATTATTGCATTGAAGATAGTTCTTTGGCACAAGCCCATCATCCACCATGTTGCTAGCTATAACACATGTTGAACTGTTTTCAAAGAACCATGTGAAATAATTTGTCCATTCAGTTGACCATCTAGTTGACTACAGAACTCTATTGGTTTGGTCACAGTCTCTAGGATTCCCTTTGAAAGATGACTGTGGACTGAGAGATTGATCAGAATCTAAAATCACCCACCATGACTGAGAGTGACATTGAGTCGATAAAACTTGTGATAGCAAACAGCTACTCTGCTGGAGTGCCCTTGAGCAAGAAATTAAGAATGCAAATAGCTTCAGGTGGGTGCTGGTCAAAGTCTATCCCTGAACTGTGACATGCTTATTATGTATGGAAGATGAGCAGAAAGTCAAAATAGTGCAATAGAATTAAAACTATACTGTCTTTCTTGTATAAGTGTGGTTGTGTTTGTATGCGTGTCTAGTGTGTGTGTGATGGCATTGATGAATGAGCCCTACATCAGAGCAATCTGCTACCACGGCTCTATAAAGCAACCACAAATCACTTCAGGAAACATGTTTTTGAAGAGGGCCTCAAATGTCAGATGTTGTCTTTTGTGAGTGTGTCTGTGCATAAATCAGCGAGGATTGGCTTGTTTATGTGCGTGTGTGTGTTTACGTGGGTAAGACTTGCACAGTATTCCTATCCTGCGTCTGTTGAATCAAGTGTATCTGAAAGAAGTGACGGATTAGTCTCTCCAGACAGTGGTTTACAAGCGTCAACTATTCTCTCTTTTCAGCTTTGATGAATGCAGTTGCACTCAGCTGAACTCCTTCAGTTGAAATATGCGTTTACAGTAGATCCTTTTTTTATTCAACGTTTAAAACTACAATGCCAAGCTTATCACAGTGTGAAACCACTGGAAGTCATCAAATCCTGAATATATTGTTTGTGACAGCAAAAGAAATGAAAATATAAACTGGCTCCTAAACAAATATTTGTCTGATTCTTAAAATGTTTTGCAGCCAACTTATTGTCAAGGGTCCCAATGGATAGCAACGTTGGTCAGTTAGTTTGTGTGTTAGTGTTAGTCCTGACTGAAATATCACAACTACTTGATGGATTGCGTTGAACTTGTGTGCATTCCCTCATGGTCAACAGAGGACAAATCCCTCTAATGCTGGGGATTCCTTGACTTTTCCTCCATTTGCCAAGTCGTGTCAACCATTGTGTTGATTGCCTTAAAATTTTATAGACACATTCATGTCAGTCAGATGACAGATTCCAATGGATGATCACATTTCATTTCAACATTAAAACCAATAGCTAAATATTGTGTGGGTCCCTCTTGTGCCACTAAGGCAGCCTTGTCCTGTTGGGCATGGACACAGGACCTCTGGGGCTATCCCAAGGTGTCTGGCACTGGGACGTTGGCAGCAGATGCCTACTTGTCCAAATCTCAGGCCAGTTTGTAGTTTGGCTTCAGACATTGTCCTGCTAAAGGAGTGCTGTTGCCATGGCCAATCTTTAGATGGGTGGTAGAAGTCAGACTACTGTAATAAACACATGAATGCCAAGACCCAATGTTCCTCCAGCAGATGTTGTTCACTTAACCTGTCAGTGGTTCTAATCTTGTGATTGATCAGCATTTAAAGCTCCTATTAGTAAGCTATCAATAATGACACTTTGGGTTTTCCAACTTGTCAAATACTGATGCTTTGGGATTGTATGTTGGGTCGGCCTCCATCCAGAAGCGCCAGTATCCAATGAGTTGGAATTGAGATTTAAAAGTCAACTGTATCACTAATAGGAGCTGCAATGATCAAACTGATCAAACAACCAATCAAATTAACTGTTTTGCATTACATTACACATTTTTGTTTTGTGAAACAGTATATCAATATGATCATTACATTTCCTAACAAATCCAACAAAATCCCTCTACTGTGTGTCTGTGAGTGTGTACGTGTGTGTCTATTGGGTAAATAAGGTCCAGTTTGACAGTTACCTTTGCTGTGTGCTGAAGGGCAAAAGCCTGGCGTCGCTGGGCCCCATGGGAAATATTCCTGTTCTAAACCTGGAAACAGAGTGGAGATTGTTCTTTTCATCTCCCTTTCTTTCACTCTCTGTTTTCCCCTCTCCTTGGCCCCTCTTTCAACAGTCTCTCCCCAGCTTTCCTCCACTCTCTAACTCTCTCTCATCTCCCTCATAGCACCTGTAATTCCTGCTTTCTCCCCTAATCAGATCCTAATAGGAGAAAGCTTGCAGACGTCAGCACTAGTTAATTAACGCTCTTTTCCTCCTGCCTCTCGCTGTCTCTCTCAATCTCGAACACTTTTACACACAGCGGCACATGGTATTATTTCATAGCCAGAATTAGTTGTGAGAAGGCCTGTTGCAATCTCTTACCCAGTCATACAGTGGTGTCTGAAATGTAGAGGGGAGTACTGGGCAGCCGGTAAACTGTGTGTCAGTAATGTGGACACAACATTAAATTCTGGAGCTTCCTTTTCGTGGGAAGTTACATGAACCTTTTGTAGTTGTCGGCAGGTCACTTCATTTTGCGAATGGATTTTTCATCTAGAGCAGGGTTGCCTGGCAGCAAGCTCAGCAAGGTATAGTCCAGACATCCCTCCTTGATCAAAGGTGTCCAGATCCTCTCGGGGGATAGTGAAGTGTTCCTAATGCCAGATGAGATCATCTCTCCAGTCTCCCTAGTGTGTTCTGGGTCAACCCTAGGGTCTCCTCCCAGTTGGACAACTTTCAAAGGAAGGCACCCAGGAGTTACCTGAACCGACTTAACTGGTTCTTTTCAACACAAAGAAGCAGCGGCTCCACTCCTCATCTTCAGCAACTTATATCTACAATCTTATTCTTTCCATCACTTCCAAAAACATAGGTAAGGGTTTGGAAAGCTTTCACTTTCAACTGAGCTTGCTTTTCACCTCAACAGTCCGCTACAACGCCTGCATTACTGCTGATGCTGCCAGTTCTGCTTGTCTAAGTCACACAGATCGATATAGGTTTACATACCTAAAAAACCTAGAAGTGATCCAGGTATTTTTCATTCATAGAAACGACCATGTCGTTTTGTAACCCTTTGTTGTATAATGCCTGATAAATTACCATGATTACCTTGAAAATCATTATAGAATGATTGGGCTGACCAAAGGTCCTGCTGTGTTTGATAAACTGATGAAGAATGGCTGTGATTAGAAATTCAGTGTGTGCGCAGAGCCTACATGTCACTCACAATCAACAAACTCCTATTTATCTAAGAACCATTATATCTGACTGCATAATGTTATATCAGACAGACTCTCTTGTAGATTGGTCATGGACAATGAGAACTGTGAGTTTTCATTTTGTATCCAGCAGCAAAAAAGTTATAGCATGACAATAGCCTCACTAATGACCGTCCATGTCCTGTGACTATGTGTATTATTACATTGCGATTGCTGATGCTGCAGCATCAAGCATCTCCCCCTTGTACTGTAGTACAGAGTCCCGTTCCCTTTGCAGGCAGTCCAGGAAGTTGCAATGTTGCAGTGGCCAATCTGTACAATGTGTCCACACTGCATCATTATGAGAATTGGTCAAATCTGCAGAAAAGCTGTATTGATTAGACAAAAAATTTATGTTCGCACATAATTCACAGGGATTGGAGATTGCAACATAGCAACGATCTGGAGGGCCCACCTTTGGCTTACCTTTGTAAGACTTAGCCATCTATCCATTTCAAACTTCAAACAAGTAGGAGTCAGCATTTCACCGATAACGGAGCTGCTGTGAGCTACTTAGCTCAGTAAGCAGTTCAGCTACTGTAGCTGTCCTAATGGCTGATTATACAACAAGTAGTTCCGACCAAGCAATCTGATTGGTCAACAAGAAATTTAGAACGTGCTCAAATCAGCATGACAGCACACCTGACTCATTACTCAAAATATTACTCCGCTTAGTCTGTGGAGCGATATTGTATCCATCTCCATGGCAACATTGTATCTGTCAGAGCTGGATCAGGAAACGGCAGAAAAATAGGCTACAAAATGAATCGGTTTGTTGTTAATTTTGATTTATTTGGCGGTCTCAGTTTGGATGAATGGTTGGAGAAGGATGAGGAGAACCAAATGGCAAAAAAGGAAAGATTTATATAATAAGTGTCACGTTTTAGCCGAGAGGGTAGCCTATTCCCTTCGGCGTGAGAGACACCATTGGGACCGCGGTGAAAACGTTTTATAAAAAATATAAAAGAAAAAAATCAATGTCTTTGTTATAACTTGGGCGATAAAGATAAGCACTTTCTGTTTATCTGAGCAGTATTGATTTAGTTGGGGAAATCCCGAGACTGCGAAAAAACATTAACGTCAGCTCAGAGTTCACTCATATGGGACTAGAAAATCCTTTCTGTTGCTAAATCGTTACTAAGGGTTGGATTATTTGGTGTAGTGGTAAACTACGTTCCATTACACATATGAGTCTACTGACGTGACTGATTTTGTTTCAGTTATTAGTCAGACCCCATGTGTTTCCATGGAAACGCGACTCGCAAAAACCTTTAAAATTTGAGAACAAATTGTCCATCAACATGGATAAATTTTGATTATACATTTTATTGTTGTTGGTATTAGTTGTATAATCGCAATATTACCCTCGAGGGTGTGCTTTAACGTCATTTGAGCACTTCAGTGCTGCTTGCTGCCTGACTGCATCACTGTCGTGCTCAAATGACGTTAAAGCACACCCTCAAGGGTAATATTGCTTAACTCAAACCTGGCCGGACTTGAAACTTGGAACACCAGGGGAGTGTTTGTATTTTTTTAAACACATTTGGACTACCGGAAAAAGGTTTTGAGGCAAGAGGTTGCGAGGGAGCCATGCCGGTGCCTAGCAAGTTAGCATGCTAACTAATATTCACACTGTGTTGAAATTTTTTGTCAATTTTTTAATTGTTTGGACTAAACTTCCAACATATTGCACCTTTATGACCAAATTCAGTTGCAGAAAAAGATAAATTAAAACTTCATCTCATCCAAATGAAAACATTACAATGGATGCATTTAGTAGGCAAATTGAGTAGATTGATAAAACTACACATTGTAATACAAGAGAAACCACAGTTCTGTTTTATAAACATATCCCCTCATACTACATTACATAATGTAATTGGAAGTAAATGATTAATATTTGTTGAGGCAGAGTGCAGCAGCTCTGTTGTTAAATGTTACTTAAGAATACAAATAAACCCATTGGGGCTGCTGTAAACTTGAAGCTAGTTCATAATTTATCCTGAAATTCAGCATCAACTCTGTGACATTATGCAAGCAGACAGTTTTGGGCTGTCATCCATCCAAACAGCTAATGCTTGGTACAGTATGAAATGTTAATGAGTGTGTGCGTGATGTTATTCTCGGTGACCCTTCCACAATCCGGCTTTATAATTGCCCCACAGTGTTGCCCCTGTCAAGATCCATGTATGCATGAAATACAACACACACACTTACCCAAGAAGCAAGAGACTTACATGTACTGTACTGTCAGACATATATATAACATGCTATACATGTACAGATACCACGTATGGACATGCTGTACACTCTGGTGCCTGAAGTAGCCAGATATCTGTGCATACACAGATATATTTATAGCTTAATAAATCTATGATCACTGCAGACAACTAAATTTGCTGCTTTATAAAATTAAAAAGGAATCTTCTCTTTGTGAACATTCATCCCACTTCCGCAGCTGGAGGTGTTTGACTATGTCTTTTTAATGACAGCAGCTGCCAAGAGCTGGTGCGACTCTTCGTCTTGCTGCCTTCACAGCTTTCTCTCGCATGTCTCCCTGTCCTCTCCTCCCACATCTTTGTTTGATTTTCCTCCATGACTCTCAATCCCCTCCCTTGACTTCATGCCGTCTTTGATTGAGCATTTGACTCACGGACACCCATGCAAGTTTTTAACCGGCAACTTCTTGAGAAAATCAGCATGTTATCCATTTAATCTAAACGAAAGTGAGCAGTACGACATGTACGAGTAGAATAAAAAGACATTATAATCACAGCGGTGTTGCAAAAAGAATCTTTATTTTGTTGAGATAACACCAAGTAAATCAAACAAATT
This sequence comes from Spondyliosoma cantharus, assembly GCA_900302685.1. NCBI lineage: Eukaryota > Metazoa > Chordata > Actinopteri > Spariformes > Sparidae > Spondyliosoma > Spondyliosoma cantharus. Next base: position 25,220 of record OMLP01020228.1, read on the forward strand.
ATAGCATTTTTTAACCAAATGAATTTTGCATTCTGAAATGAATGCCTCCATGTGAAACATTATGCATTGTTCCAATCTAAAAATCATCAAAAGCTCATTATCATCACAGCTCTGTCTTCTATGGAGGAGTGTGAGGAAGACGATAATTTCTGTCTCCGTGATTAGCTTAAAGAGCCAGGCAATTAATGAATTCATTTTTCACTTACTGTAATGGTTAATTTAACTTCTGCAAAGTTTGCAACCACATGTGGAGAGTCTTTAAGCCGGCGACATTATTCAGCTCCGTGCCGACTGTCATGCAACCGTTTCCGATTTGCTCTTTCGCTGTGGCTCCTAAATCTGAAATGAAAGTGTGACGGTGTCCTTTGTTTTTTTCGTCCTTGTGTGTCTGTTGTGTACAGAGCGAGCCTCATGACATCCATTACAGCCACTGATGACATGATATAGAGGAGGAAGACCCATGAAGGTCTTCGTGTAGAGTGGAGCGTGGAATTGATATTTCCTCCTTATTACTCCACAAATCACCACCTTTGTGCATGTGTGCGTGTGAGTGTTTGTGCGTGCATGTGTGTGCACGTGCTACTAACAATAGATGAATTTATGAAGTCTCATATAATCACAGTCTATAGAGAATTATCTACAATTCATCAATCTCGTAGCACCGCCTCCTCCTCATTAGTGGCTTTTGCTATACACAAAGGTGCTTCTTAGATATTCTACAGATACAGACATTCAATTTGACTGTCTACAGGTCATTTTAAGGTCGACTTGTGCTGACAACCGCCTGTGTGTCGTGGTAAAAATAGGTAAGGCTCGCGCCACCAGTGTGACTGCCTATACTTGTTAACATGGATGCCATAATGAAAAACTAGACGTTACCAGAAAACATTTTCTCCATAAAACATGATCCAATTTCACCCAATTCAGTGACTGAAGTTCTGTTTTTGTACAGTAATCTGTGAAGTCCGGTCCACCGGCAACACACTCTTCTGGCAGGGTCAAAAAATATATTGAGTGCTTATTGGACAAAAAATTAACATACGCCCCCGAGTGCAGGATGAGTCATTAACATTTTTAATGATTTTTCATATAGTTAAATCTCTAAAATAGCTTTAAAGTAATCCTAAAAGCAGCTTCCTACTACTATACTTGTGTTTAGGTGAGATATGGAGCAAGATATATGTGATAAAAATACTTAAAGATCAATTTTGACTTAATGGGAACTGTAAGTTAGAATGAATAAACAAAATGGCCCAAGGTCAAAGCTAAATGAAGAACATTTCAAGATGCAGTCAGCCTTCAGCATGATAATGTTTTATTATTAATGTGGAAGCTGGCTGAAAAATGATCCTAAAATGTATATATAAAGGGGAACAAACAAACTTCTCCTTGCCTTGAGTGCATTTCATGTTGCTGCCCCGATACACTGCAGCTTAACAGGACCGACAACAGCCCGACCAAGAAGTAATTTGGAGGTCCTCTGAGGGCACCGTGCACGCTGTTTCCTCCAAAATCTGTGTCTATGGTAACATATTGTGTGTGCATCTGCGATTGTGCATATACAGTACGGCTGTGTGTGTGTGTGTGTGTGTGTGTGTGTGTGTGTGTGTTTTTGAGACGGGGAGCA
>OMLP01020228.1:31748-45040 GCA_900302685.1 Spondyliosoma cantharus
AGTGACATTGTGTTTTCCCCGGCGTGAGAATGCTTCACGGTGTGTGCGCGCACGTTCGCATGCATCCTTGATGTATGTGTGTATGTATAAGCGTTAGGATCTTGGCCTTCACTCGTGACCTTGTGTGTGTGTGTGTGTGTGTGTGTGTGTGTGTGTTTGTAAGCGTGAGGGTTTTTCTGTTTGGGAGTTTATATTTGGATTTGAGCTCGCATGTGCTTTCTATGCGCGTGTGTGTGTGTGTGTGTGCGTGAGCGTACAGTAGCAGTATGTGCATGTGTTCTCCTCAGAGTTATTTTTAACCGCGCGTCACAAGAGTTTCACTCTCAACTGGGTCATGAGTGATGATCTCAAAAAAAGGGATAAATAAAAGACGCCTCATGCAGCAGCGTGATGCGTTCGGGTACGTCTGTGTGTGCGCGTGGATCACATGATCGGATAAACACACATCACATCATACATACAAACACATGGGCTGAGGAGGTAAGTTGGATTGTCCGCTGCTTGGTAATTTCGATCCCCAGCTCCTTCTGTCCACTCGTCACAGTGTCCTTGGGCGAGAAACACAACCCCTCAAATTGCTCCCTTTGGGAAGGCCGGCACCTTGCACCTTAGCACACTACCAGCGGCGCGAGTGCACCACTTACACATGTCATTATAATGATAGAAAGTCTGACTGCACCGCCAATGTTCTGCTGCATTGGAGTTTTTCCATCGTTTTCCACACTCTGTTTCGACGTGTGATAAATATTTTATATGTTGCAGAATGTGACATTATTGTTAATCCTTTCAGAATTTTGATGAGGCCAGATGTAAACAAAACTTAGAATAGTTTGCGGGTTCATGAGCCAGAAATTGCAACAGCCTTGCGTGTGTTTCTGAAACCTAAGGATACATCATTTATATTCAGGGCGTGTCTGCGCTGTGTAAATCATGGGCTGAATTGAAATCTGCAACGGGTAAAAATTGGCCACCTGTCCAATTCATACTCCAGACAAACAGGGGGCAGCATATCACCATGATGATTGCAAACTGTGGCTGCCATTAGCTGGAAAGCTTAGTTAACCATGCACCTGACTCTGACTGGACTGGGAGCTCTGAGCACCGGGGGAGGGTGGGTGTTGCTTACTGTCAGCTAGGGTCTAGCTGGTTAGCATGCAAGAGATATCTCTGCAACACAGGACTTTGGCTTTGACACAACGTCAAAACAGTTATTTCTTCATATTCACTGTTGATCACTTCGAATGTTTTAAACTAATCTTCTTTCATATTGCACCTTTAGTATCATGCAGTGGTGGAGATGGTGGCGGTGGCGTGACGGCCGGACAAGACTGCTGCCAAGCAAGAAACCACTGTTCAGGACAGAATTTCAACATCTTTTCAACAAATCACTGGATATATTTGACATGAGATCGGGACAATTTTCATCCGTGTCAGTGGCGACAGAACCAGATAAGCCAACACAGGGTCTTATCCTAACCCATACACCCAGAACAATTGCGCCAGTGGGCAATTTGTGGGGGAGACGATGGGGGTTGCAATCTCTCTTGTTAGCAAAGTGACAAAAAAGGCAACACAGTACTCCGTATATCAAATCTGTGTAATGGGTCAGGCACTGTGTTTCCACTCAGACAGAGACAGCAATTGGAGATAACTGCTGATCAAGAATGGACTCTTACTTGCTCATTCTTCAAATAAGCAGTTCAGAGGGGGAAAGCAAACTGCTGCCTCCCATATGTGTCCACCATGTTGAAAACAAGAGGAAGCTGAGAAGATCCCTCAAGAGATGTCAGAGCTCTCTGACAGTAACACAGACCCAGACTCAGATGAGCAACAGATTGGATACCGACATCACGACTTGCTTAACACTGCATCATTCAGGAAATAGTGGATTTTGTACTACGTGACCCTGGAAATACGCTCCACTTTCACCAAAATTTTGTAGAACATTGCATTTTGCATTTGCATTACGCATTTACAGTACGTTGATTTGAGTGCTGATGATGTATAAACTAATGAGTACAGAAGAAACAATGCGACATTGTCTGCGTCACAATGCTCTATCTTCCTCCAGTGCAAAACAACACAGAGATGATTGAGAGCAGCCAACTGATCGATGCTAATTGGAGAATTTGATTGCAGCTTATTGAACAGAACCTTTTATGTTCTGTCAAAACCACAAAGAAGCCAGCGTGGCCTGCAGATTGTTGGTATTAAATATGCTGTCATGGGTTTGGGTTGGGGTTAAGCCCAGGTATGGATGCAGCGTAACGATATCACCAGTCCTGGCAAGAATTTCTTCCATTGAGGAAACACCCATCGTCGTTGTTGAAAAGACGTTCACAACTGGTTCAGAAGTAAGAGTTCTTTCAGCATCTATTTAAAGACTTTTTTTGGGGGTCAAGTAAACGTTCACATTTATACCATATTTTACCTGAATTTGCAATACGGGCTTTCCACTGAGAAATTTGTTCAGTCAGACTCCAATATTATGATACACTCTTATCTTTACATAATAGTTGTTAAACATTATTTTCAAAGCAATAAGGAACATAACGACAAGGTTACTTGCACGTGTGCCATTGAACAATGTATCAAACAGAGGTATTAGACCCTCAGACTGGAATTTGGAAAGTTTTGTCTAGAAAGTGACGTTGACATCCCGGTTTATGCTCACTGGTCTCCGTCTGCTTAAATTGAATTGGAAACCCAGCAGGCACAGTGTCTTTCCTCTGTCTGACAACTGAGGGTCACCTCTATAGAAGGACAGGGCCAGTGACTGTCATTTATAATGACAGATGACAATCTGTCAGTGTAGAGCACGTTAATGGAAGTCACTTTAAACATCCATCCCTACCCTTTTCTCTGTCTTTACCACCTTTTTCTATTTCCATTATTTCACTGTCCCTTTATGCTTCCTTATCATTTTCCACTTTTGGCTCATCCAGTATTTAACAGCAGTATACAGAAGAGTATTTATTTGTCTGTTGCCCTCAACACAATAAATTGCCTTTCATACCTTGAGACAAAACTTTACAACTCTTACCTTAAAGTTTCTGATATGTAGCGTATGTATGCCAGCAACACATTTTGTCATTTAGCTGCTTCATGTGACGTACAACATCGTTACAGCACAATCAATTGCTTCTAGACACTATTTGGCATGACTGACCAGCTCCCTACTGTTACTCCCTACAGTTCGCCCACTGGTGCTGGCGATAGATGATGGGTTTACCTCCCCCCTCATTCTCCCTCCCTCATTTGTCTCGCCCAGCTTGCCCTTGTAGATTTCTCTGTTGCTCCCACTCTACGGCCACCAGCCAACAGCTTGTACAGTACACTTCAATGACTTTTCCGAGCTGGCCGATCTATATTTCAGAGTGGAAACATATAGACGATGGCGAGCCGTGAGATAGGAACAGACAGAACGTGTCTAAGTACCACGTAAGTTATGTACTGCTGTTGTCTGTACAGAAAGTCTTTACATTCTGGTCTTGAAGGCCTTAGATTAGATACAAGGCACAAGGTAATGTATTTGTCATTATACAAAACAGGGTTGCATGACAAATGGAAGTTTGTAAACTACCTCATGCTACACAAACTACAAAACTCAAATACAGTTATTAATACAGAAATATACATAAATACATGGTGCATCTTTTGTATCTGTGTAAGGGTGTCTGATTTCACATTCTTTTGCCCACTGAGTCGTATTTTGTCCATTTGCTTTTTCTGCAGCCGGACATTAGCCAGGAGCAGCCTTACAGCAAGCTGGATCAGCGTGGCTCTTATTCTGACAAACCCCCCCACTCTGGGGCAGTCCAGCCCATCAGTTTGGATGGTCAAGAGATGCTGCAGGCCATGGTGGTCTCAAAGTTTGTTGCTCCTAATCCAAAACACCCTCTTTCTTCTCCAATGACGATCACAGTATTTCTGCCATGAAGCCTAACTGGTCTGAAAAAGAGTTTCCTGTGAACCCCCCCCTAAATCTTGTTTTTCTTCCGTCCTGAGATCGCCACATCCCTGCCTGCCCAATAGACCACTCATCTCTTCCTGCGATTCTGCTCGGCCTCACTCAAACCAAGTCTCGGCCTTACAGCTCCTGTCTCCATCTCTGGACTTCCCCTCACTATCGTCTATGATTTTCAGCTTGTTCTTTAAACCAAAATCCTGAGTCAGGGTATGCATTTGGGTTCACCTTGTTTGATCATGACAAAGCAACCTTTTGTATTCCCATGATAACATATTGATTATCACAATATAACAAAAGCACTGATGACTGAGAACCTTCATCAACATTTTCTTGAGGTAGCCGAAAAGAATAAGTTGTCATTGTCAAGTTCACATTGAAAAAATAAACTGCAAGTAAGGGCGTTCTCGGCTTCATTGAAAACTGGTAAAAATGGCACTCATTGTGAATCTGGGCCTGATAACACCAACGAGCACTTTATAATGCCCTGACAAGCCAGAAAGTTAGTAGTTAGAGTCTTCATTGAAGTTTACATTGTAGAGTGCGAGTATACACGGTTGCACATTACTTACAGCGCTCCCATGAGTGGTCACATGCTCATAAAAGTTCAGTCTCTCACACGGCTTAAAGGCAGGAGAGGTAAAAAGCTTGTCTAAAATATCCCAGGACTGACCCATTTCTCAACACACGTGTAAGGAAAGAAGCAGGATCAGCACCAGGTTTTGGACATGGTGAATAGATTCAGTATGACCCAAATACAGTAAATGTCACAAGATTGTGTGAGAAGGTTTTTTTTTTTTTAAATACTAACGTGACAAAATTGCTGTCAGTGCTAAAAAGACCAGATAAGATCGGAAATAAGTCACAATAGCGATATAAATATCATACAGATACCAAATGAATAATGATAATGTCAATCTTCTCTTATATCCTAATATTATCTTACTTCCTTTTTTTTTCTTTTGTTTTTGTTTCCCCATGACCTGAACTCCATTTATCAAAGTTAAACTATTGTTTTGAAAAAAAACAGTAGAGCTGAATAAATCATGCAACGTGGTTTGGCCTAAATTAATCTTGCATAGCCAAGTTTACAGTGGTCTGGAGAATTCAAGGTACAAAGTTAGAAAAGTGTGGAAATAGTGTGCTGTCATTTTACTTTATATCTATAAAATTACGCTTGGGAGAACCGGAAACTAACCTGCGGCGTTTTGTTTTTTCCAGTGGGGTGCATTTCAACAAAAGCCATTAGTATTCAAAGACTAAAGGAGAGAAAAAACTAAAGGATGATTTCTCTTTCTGGTTCCACCAATCTCCTTTTTTCCCCTGTCTCTTTATACAGTTATGTGGTATCAATAGGCAATAGGTGATCGGCAGTTTCTCCTACGATTGTGGTAGCTTTATGGATGCTGGTTATATTTCCCCTGTGGCTAGTTGGCAGCTCAACAAATGAACTTGACCAACTAATGGGAAGGTGGACAGGAGAGACAATGGACGTCAGTACAGTTGCATATTAACATTACCCCCAAGTGCTGCAAACCAGGTGAGAGTGCGAAGATTGTTTTTTTCTGTTGCATTGAATGAACTACGGTCCACTTTGGCAATAAGTGTGCCACTGAATTTGGCACTGAACAGCAGTGCATGAACTAGCCAAATAAAAATAGTTAACCTCTTTTAAATAGGCTTTGATTTACTTTGATTTCTCAGATGCATGTCCTCTCTAGGAAATAGATTCTGCCTCCTCCTACAAAAAAAGTGCAACTGCTGACATCCCGTCTGGGGTCTGACGTGCATCCCCTTCGTTAGCTGATGAGCCAGTAGTAGCGACGTAGCATTAATGTAATGTATTTTGTCAGGAAGAAAAAGTTATTAAATATTCTTCCCTGTAGAGTCTGTAGTGTGAAATAAAATGCAAAATTATTCAGAAAATACCATCTGGTTGCATTAAGTGTAGCTAATTAGCTAGCTAGGTAGCCCATTAGAGTGTTAGCCTGTTAAAGAGGCTGTGAGCCAGAGAAAAACATTTCAAACACATTCTGATTACATCCATTGGAATAAAACTGGAAACATAACCCTGTGTTGAGTTATTGCCACAGTTTGGTTTTCATTTATTTTTTCTTCAAACCGTGTGGGATAACATGTGGGAGGTATAATAATATTTTCCAGCATATTCTCAGGGCTAAAAGCACCGGCAACTTAATAACCAAACTCAAAATTAGCATGTATAACAAGCTGATCCTTAATGGCACATTAGACGAATAGTTAATGTCAGCATTAAAGGTGCAATGTGTAAGAATTTTAGTTCAAAACATTAAAAAATTAGCAAAAGTTATAACAACAATGTGAAGCTATAACAGGTTTGTCCAAGCAGAGTTAGCTAATAAGCCTGCTGGCCGCAAAGTTGACTGAGCACATCAGCAGTTACATTCGCTGTTACTTTGGTGATATGCTGCCCTCTATTTGTTTTTGAGTATGAACTCCACAAGGGGCCAATTAAAACGAAGAAGAGAGAGAGAGAGTGAAGATGACATTATATGTGTTCTGTAATTCTTGAACACTCACTGTTATGTGGCTTTCTTCAATTTTATTTTATTTACAGATTTTTCTTTTGATTGTTCCCTCTCTTCTGAAAAAAAAAAACTGTAAAATGTACTGTAAAAATAGGAACCTATCTGCTTTTTATACACCGGCCATGCCTGGGGAGCCTCCTCTCTTGCCATTGGCTCACAGACAGGGGTCATCCAACCTGTGGCTGCGGTCTTCACCCTACTGCAACTGTTATAATGACTAATAAATGTCTCGCTGTGCTGTGTACATTTCATTATACTTTGTAATAATAAAATTCACCTGTAGCAGAAAAGATTCATTTTTTTCTGCTTTCTGCTTCACAGCTGTGTTAATCCCAGCAGCTCTGGCTGCCAACCAGTGTGCCATGTTTTCAGAAATGTGATGAGCAGAGGGAGGTCATGCCAAACTCACACCTATGTGTGTGTTAAGTTAAACTGTGTGTGTGCTAAAGAGGAATCCAGAGAGAGAAAGTGGAGGAGACAGAGGCTGACAGGTGGTAATGTCAGCCATTTCATCACCTTTGTCTGCTCTGCTCTGTTCGTATGCTCGGCGAATTTTCCCCCTCGGGAGTATGCGCCTGTTTAAGTTTTGAAAGTGTGTGTTCGCGCGAAAGGTGTTTATTGATTGCTTCACACAAGTTTCAAGCTTCAGGTCGTCTGTTGACTCGGGGGCCCGATCATGAGTTTGCACATCTCTCCTTTTGGTGGAAGGACGTACATCCCCTCGAGGTCTGAATACAGAATGTGACTCTTTCAGATGTAACCTATTTTGATGGCTACACACACACACATACACGCGCGCACGCACACAAACATACAGACGAACGTAGCATGTCAGAGAGTGCACCACGTTGACAGCGGGACTGGCGGAGGAAGAAAAGCAGGATGACAGAGAAGGAAAACAAAGGGATAAAGAGAGAAAAATTACAGATTGAGACGCATTAAAGGCAACACAGAGAGAGTATAGATAATTTAAAGAGAACAAAGTCATAGTAAAATGATTAAACATACATAAAGTCTGTGTCGCGCTACTCGAAAAAATTTATCAGTGTGGAGTATAAGTTCTCTCCCTTTCATCTGGATCTAAGGAATAATGACTGCCAGCCCTCATCCATAAAGCCATATAGATGCAAATGTGGCGACAAGTCGCAATCCGGGGAAAACAGAATGCTAAACTTTGATCAGAAAACAACCTGAGGAGAAATCAAAGTCTATTTATATCGACACACTGTAGTTCGAAAGATGTCACTGCACACATATCTATCAATCAGGAGATGTAGCTCTGTTTTTTAAACAAGGCCTCGGCAGCAACTGCATCAAAGATGTCCGCCCAGAGCCCTGACAGTCAGCAAAATCAGATATTACTGGAAAAGGTACAGATGTCAAAGGAAAAGAATCTGAAATTTGAAAGGCTTAGCTCCGATTGGGAATTTATATGCATGCAACCAACTAGGACTGAAAGGAATTGAAAGAAAAAGCAAGAATGTTTTAGGCAAATTTTAAACTCATGGGCCAGTATGTAAATAGATTTTTCACTGCAGGTATTAATGCTCTGCAATTTCAGACCGCTGCTCACTCATTTTTGCAGATGATAGCTACATTAAGTACTTTATCTACATATGATAATGAGCTGATAGTGATGTTTGAGTGCCACTTTGTGCTCTTCCTCCGACTTAATTCGGTCTGAATTGCCCTCCGATAAATGATTTGTTTTGACCTTGTGTTGGAAAAAAGGTGTTGATTCAACTCTGTCGTTGTGGTATCAAGCTGAATTAAAGTCATTGTGAGTGAGGTGTTTCTAATGCTCCGGATGATTCACGAGTCAAAAATGGGGGAAAACAAAACGTCGGAGAAACCTTTATGTATCTGCTCTCTACCCATGCGTAGCCTCAAAAATGACCTTGTATGTGATTCACCTTCGTTTGCTGTTAAGTGTATTGGTGATTTATCAGATGGCCATTGCTTTGTATTAGATTGCACAGGTAGCTCAGTGTTGTCCGTATGAGCACATTTCTGCACTGTTAAAGTCACCAGTAGGGGTGTAACGGTACCAAGAAGTGTTGGTTCAGTACGTGCCCCTGTTTTGGGGTCATGGTTCATTGCGGATCTGGTACAAAGGGATCAAAGCCAAATCTTTTAATTTCTTTTCAACAGTCACAGTTTGTTTCACTGAGTGTTGTTCAGTCCCCCCTGAGAAAATGATACAGCCTGTAGTGCATGAGGCAGTAATTATGCACTCTTCAGGTCAAGACAACTTTATTTATGTGGCCCAAAATCACAATCACATTGCCTCAGTGGGATTTACAATCTGTACAGCGAACCATTTAGACCCTCGATTTTGAAATAAGTCAGGAAAAAAATTAACCCTTGCACCCGGAAACTCAGGAAGAGCCACAGAGCAGGGCCCCCTCTCTAAAGATGAACAGACCTGCCATACAAGTCGCGTGTGGAGAACAGATCAAAATCCCAGATTATACAGATTTCATTGACAACATATTTGATATGAGTAGATCGTAAAAAAGATAAGTGAAGAATGTGGATACAGAGGGACGACACATCCTCCTCTCTCTGGTGACCTGGAAGAGCACAGGCCATAGAAAAGAAGAAAGGAAAGAAAAATATCAGAATGTATACAGATTTAATGTACTCCTGCGGGTCATATTTTTATGCAGGGCTTGTGTAAAACAAAACTTAATGTCATGTACATGCCAATGTATTAAGTACTGTATTTGGTCCTGTCTGCTGTCATATCTAGAGGCTGCTAAAAACAGCCAGGATAAGTTGTTGGACTTGCTCCAGTGATGGCATCTAATATGTATTAGCATGTTTGACGTTCAGCGTATCCACTCACATACCACCGCATACCACAGCTGACCAACAACGCCGACACACTGTCTTGTTCGAGCCATCACCATCGCTCTTCATTGCTGCTGTATTTCACAGGGAACTCAAGATTCTTCCGTAAAGAAGCTTCAGTTACTCATTTGAACTCGCCACAGCACATGGTCAGTCATGGGGTCTCCTTTGTCGTCTTTTTATTGTGCCTTTTTCTTTTTCTGCTTTTGCTGTTTAGTGGCAGTTAGCTAATACCATGTGACTGACTGAGTGAGATTACTATTACTATTGTTGTTAATATGTCAGATTGTTATTCACGTTCTGTTGATAATTGTTGTTAAAATGTGAATGTGTGAAAGCTTTTTACATATTGCCCCTTTAGGATGGCAATGAAAACTGGAAAAACAGTGACATTCTTATAGCATCACTGGAAAGGAGCTGTATGAGAAGTAAAATAATATGATTGGAAGAAAAGACTGACAAAGGTGTGAAAACATGGACTTGAGAGACAGACAGCAAACAAAGAGAGAGACAAGCGAAGAATGAATAATGACCCGATGAGTCTCTTTCCCTCTCTTTTTTTTGCTGTTTGCTTTATTTGCCCACACCACCTCGGACTCCCCTCTCCTCCTTCAGCCTTCGTTATTCTCAGATTCCTTACATCCCCTAACCTCAGGTTCTCCTTACTTTATCATCTCTGTTAGCCTCCGCCCCTTTCCCTTTCTCTACCTCCGAGCACTGTTTCCACGGTTGCTCTGTCCTGCCTCTTCCCTCAGTTTTCTGTCTCATCCTTTCATCTCTGTTTTTCTCCCACCTCGCTCCCCGTCTTCCCCTTCATCCCTCCCCATGGCCAACCGCTGCTGCTAAAAACAAAGTTTTCTACTGAAAAAGTTGAGCTGATTGGTCGGGCTATCACAAAGCTGGATGTGCACACAACAGAGGGCTCTGCTGTGTTCTGCTTCAGTTCCCCGAAAACAAAAAATGTAGCCAGGGGCGAGAAGCTGAGCCCGATGTTATTACAGTCCGGCGGAGAACAAACAGAAGACACTTACAAATGTATATTTTTCTCCATCCAGAGCCGTGGACTCTAAGTGAACACAGTAGAATGGCAGAACATTTGTTGAGATAATACAGAAATGCTGTGGGAAACAAGACAGGGCTGAAAATGAGAGAACTAAGAAAACCTCCTTTTCCTTCTTTTGCTGTGATAAAAGAAAATGAGCACTTGGAGGAAATACTGTTGGCTAGGACAGAGGAGGAAACGAGGGATGTAGGAAACAGATGAGGAGGATGCTCTGCTCTCCACCCTGGAACGCCTCCTTCATCCTCCTCTACCCCTCTGTTTTCTTTTCTTCTCTTCTCTTCCTTACTCTCTTATTCCAGCCCATCCCTGATGAGATGCTTTCTGACACTGCCACTGGCTGCCTGTTCCTCTAGCCATCTGCAAAACACACACACACACATACACAGACTGACACACACACACACACACACACACACACACACACACACACACACACACACACACACACACACTTGCTCATAAACACACTCAGATGTTCCTTAACAACACATGCTCGAACAAGTATTCACACACTCGCAAGTGCAAAAAAACAAAAAAAAGATCGTGTTTTGGTTTACCTGGTTCTGTCGCCAAAAACGCAGCTGGTGATTGTCCCGTCTCGTTAAAAATACCCAGTGGTTTTTTGCTGAAAACTGTTCTGAGTTCTCATGAATAATTTAGTTTTGCCACTTACGTGACTGGACAGGGTCCCGACATACTGTTAAAAATATCCAGTTGTTGCACGCTTACAAATGTTGAAACGTTTAATGACAGCTATTGCGCCAAGCTGGCACGTGACCTGAATCGTAGGTCTCACATCAAAAATACCCAGTGGTTTCGTACTTAAAGATGTTGATCATCCATCTTGAAACAGTGGTGTGGTGTTAAGAATATCGAGTGGTTTCATGCTTAGGAATGTTGAAACGTATTCTCCCACTTGACAGCAGTTGCACCACATTCACATCAAAAATACCCAGTGGTTTCACACTAACAGACGTTGAATATCCACCTTGAACAAGAGCATCCAGTAGTTTGCGCTTACAAACTTTAAAACGTACTCTCTCACTTGACGGCTGTGGCGCCAAGCTGGCACGCCACATTAATTGTTGGTCTCACATTAACAATACCCAGTAGTTTCACACTTAAAGGTGTGAATATCCATCTTGAACAGTGGTCTCTTGTTAAGAGTATCCAGTGGTTTCATGCTTAGGAATGGTTAGACATGTTCTCTCACTCCCCTTCCTATAGTGCCAAACTGGGATACCACCTTAAAATCAGTGGTCTCACATTAAAAATATCCAGTTTCACACTCAAAGATGGTTAATAGTTATCTTGAACCAGTGGTCTCTTGTTAGGCAGCCGTTGCACCACCACCATCCTCTTCCTTCCTTGAAAGTCAGCTCATATACATGTAATCTGAACATGACATGAAAAATATTCTAAAACGTACAAATCAGTTTGCGAATGCATGATGGCAACATTTTCTGTAGCAGCAGTGTATAGTAATTCTTAGAGCTTTTTTTGTTGTTGCCAAAAACGACTATAAACAAAGACCCAATGGTTCATCACTTTGTTTATCCGTCATGTGATGTTTGAGATGCGAGTCACAAGGAGAAGGTGAGTTTTCTGTTATTGAGCTTTTTACAGATTGTTGCTGTTACTACTGTAACTATGTTGCATATATTTCTGCCACTAGTCAAGAGCTGTTTCTGATCACAAGTGGTATGTCATTAGTAAATGCAGGAATCTGCTCAGAGACTTCCTAAACACAGCTGTGCCAGTGTTCAGAAGACTCAGTCTAAGTGGTTGGAGAGGACAAATCCACTCTCTGATACTTCAACATTTATCTTATATTGATGGGGTGAAATTTTTCCCTATTATACCAATTGCCCTTCAACTTGTCTCCTCTGCTTTTGCTTCCTGGAGATTTCTGACAGAGCCATTTGACAACCCAGTGCAAATGGATCTGAGCTTATTTCTATCATGCCGAAAATGTATATTTAAGTGATCCTAACAGAAAAAAAATAAAATAAAATGGCTTCAGCGAGCTTTAAAATGCTGCCCGTGGGTGAATACATCATCCTGTCAATCTGAAAGATCTGTTGAATAATGAAGCGTTTATCTGTGGAGACAATAATGTTTTTTTCTAATTTACATGGTATTTACTTTTGTCCTTCAGGGCACATGTCTGGACCACATGGACTTTCATGGATATGCATGTTCAAAACAACAGCAAATAGAGTGACAACTAAGTCCACATTAAAGGTCCAATTTTTCAGAATTGACCGCCTTAAAAATTCAGACTTCAGACCAATTGGGGGCAGGATATCACCAGAGAAAAAAACAATAACTGCTGCCAACTGTAGCTGCTCTTAGCTAGTTAGCAGTGCAGCTAGCAGTTCTGACTGGATGCACAGGGACCGGGGGGGGGCGCTAGTGTTCGCACCTATAGCATAGCATATAGTGGCTTTGAACCTGGAGGCTGGCTGGTAAGCATGCTAACCTCAGTAGCAGTATGTTGTTAATTTTTTTAAGTCGTCCATATTGTTGCTTTGATTTTGCCTGAAATCACATCACAATTTACCAAATAGTGCAGAAAGTGTCGATGCTGCTTTCTGGCTTCACTCTCCATTCTCTTTAATTGCTTTTATTTGAATAAAACAACCGTACACACACATGCAGGTGGCCACATGCACACACACATACATATGCACACACACACTGGCACAAGCTACTATACAACAGCGTAGCGCGCATATATATTTGCACTATACATCAAATGATTATACATTATAGGAACCGTTGTCATGTGGGTCTTTAGTCCTTCTTGTCACACACTCGCCTATACAAGCACACGCACACA